>JAIQCU010000664.1:0-39747 GCA_022114935.1 Leptestheria dahalacensis | reverse complement strand
AATCGATGCCACACGCCGCGCATACCGTCCCCGCCACTGACTGCCATTTCAAGGAAACATGACCGTTGCCATTTTTTTTTAATAATCAGAAATAGACGTTTGCAATTCAAATTGAATACGATAAATATAATTTTTTTAAAATCAGGTAACAAGGTCGATTGGACGTGGGGTGTCCGTTGGTCCATCGGTGCGGTTTATTCAAAACTCCGTGTTGCAGAAGAGGCGCTATAAAATGACACGTGTCAGAACCACCTGAGTTGAATTCCGTCAGTGTCTGGCCGTCTCCTGTGTTTTATGTCTTCTGGACTTTACAGCCTCGTAAACAAAAACTCCCCGCTGTACCTTTTTATATACTTTCGAAATTTCACATTTGCAACGGTCAGCATCACGCCGCCATCGGGGTCGCCTCTCTACCTCTGTCTCTTTCTTTAAACAGGTAACTACAGGCTAAAAACAATTGAAGAGCGCGGTGCGTGCATAGCGCGACACCTACATGCCACACTTGTGCCGTGTCACCTGTCGATCAGCTCGGAATCTCCAGCTGAATCTAACGGCCTACTTTGTTTCTTTCCAACTGTAGCGACAACTCGTCTGCGATTATCGCCACCCAGTTGTTGGGAGGGGGGCATCTTTATGATATGTGTCAAACCCGGTGACATAATACGATTGCATTCACAGGTTGCGTGTCATTACCATGGTAACGGCGTACTCTTGCCATTCAAAATGTCCATTCGCTTTTTCCAGAGTAAATCTTGGCAAGCTCTGCCTTTTTAATCTTGTGTATGCGGCGCTGTTCGCCATGTAAATACAATCACCGGTACTTTATGGCTGCCATCATTAAACAGGCCACGTTTTTAGCTTTCAATCAATTTGGTGGTTAAAATAATTCGTCTGCCATAACGTGTGCAACTTTGCGAGCAGGCGAAAAGGCGGGGGAAATCAATGTTTCACCCCGTGTTCCATACGTTGCCATGGCAACGACGCTTTACAAAAGACTACTGGCTTTTCAAATCCATCAAATTAAGTCGAAAAAACATGCCTCTCTCGGTTAGTTCTCCCATTATTTCAACCAGGGAAAAAAACCACCGACGGGGGCGAATCTGTCCGAGGCGATGTCGTGATGGATGATGCGGTCTCTCTCTCTCCTCTCAAGTGTGCGCTCGCTCGACCGAAAGTTGAATATGAAAGAAAATCTATTAAAACAAAATCTAACAAAACCAACAGGTGAGCAGCAAACAATTTTTTATAAAAAACGACGAGAAAACTGATGATCTCAGCACGTGCTCCATAGGCGCCATATTAAAGGAAAACACAGGCTAATACCTTAAGCAGTGTACTCTCCATATGACGTCACATCACGTGACCACAAGACCCTATTCGGGGTTACGATCATAGCTGATAATCGTCGTACCGTCAAGATGGCGGACACTATACTATGTTCATAAACTCTATCAAATATGAATTCAACCGTAAGATTTTCTATTAAATTAACCATCTACAGTTTAATGACAGTTATGTTTTACTGCGGTAAAGAAATGGAACCGGGGAATGGTGATGAATTTATTCTGGTCTGCTGGTAAGCAGATACACGTTGTCAGTTCGAGTGTGAAGCAAACCGAAGAAAGCTCGGCTGGCGAGATGACAGGACGCAGAATTCGGTGACCGGTGCCAAATGAAAGTTGCCTTTTCTTCTCGGTTATTTCTTTTCTTTTACCTTTCTCCTTCCTTTCCGTCTCTTCTCGCCCCCCCCCCATTAACTATAATTACACTTATTTATAACTCGAAATTGTATGTTTCATCTTTGGAATGGCTAAAGATAAGATAAAAAGATACGATATTCTGTTTTGATCGGCGAAACTCGCTCCTAACACAGATCGACTTTTTCACATCATGTGTCTCTTTTCAATATTCATAAATCCCGTGTGGGATGTGCGTCCCGGGTGACGCTATAGAAAAACCCCCTCGTTCCATAATTTGCCGCTTTATGGACACACCGTTCCATTTCTCATCAGAGCATGGAACACACAGGGCTTTATACGGCAAGATATCATAGAATAAAAATTACCCAAATAATAATGTATGAAATAATAAAGTATAAGAAAAGGGTGAATACAGCTTGATTCTTCTTTGCATTTTGGTCATTTACGCCACAGTTCCACGGTCGAGTTGAAATCGACGGGATTTGGTTACGGTGCGGTCATTAATCAAGCAAGGGTGCCGGTACGCGAGCTCTCGAGGCCCTTCGATTGAATCAAATGCACCCGGCGACGCGGACTTGATTACCACTAACCAGTTTGCTTGATAAATAATTGTCGGGAATCGATCATGGGACGCGTGTACGGCTATACGCGCACGGACAAACATGCTGGGACGGGGATGGTGGCGGGGGGAGGTTGGGGCTCTCGTCCGGCATATTGACACTTTTGCCCACAAGAAAAACACGCGGTGAAGAATTGAAGCGGAAATATGTACAAGCCCCGTCGGTACGCTGTATACTGGCGGTCCTGTTAGGTCGATAGGTGTATACACTTATAAAGTCATGTCTGCACCGCATATATGCCGCACATTCGTCAATTCTCATCGTTATACATGTGACACGTTTTTTAGGAACCGCCCTCCTGACCAGAAATTCTTTAGATGTAAATAGAAGATAGATAGATTCTAAATGGATAGATAGTTATATGATAGAAAGGCAGGTAGGTAGATTGGTAGACAGTTACAAAGTTACAATAGTTCGATAGTTAGACAGATAGATAGATAAATAAATAGATAGATAGATAGATAGATAGTTAGATAGATAGATATATAGATAGATACGCACATAGATAGATAGGTAGAGAAAGATAGATAGACCGACAGACAGACAAGTAGACAGATAGATAGATGGATAGTCAGATATAGATAGATAAATAGACAGCAAGATAGATAAATAGATAGAAGGGTAGATAGTTAGACAGATAAATAGATAGACAGATAGACAGGTATAGATACATAGACAGATAGATAGACAGACAGAAGATCCATAGATAGAAGATCGATAGATAGACAGATAGATAGATAGACAGATAGACAGATAGTTAAATATTAAGATAGATAGATAGATAGACAGATAGACAGATGAACAGTTAGATAGATAAATCGATAGACAGATGGATAGGTAGACAGATAGACAGACAGATAAATAGAGAATTAGATAGATAAATCAACAAACGGATAGTTAATAAGATAAAATAACAATTGGGATTTCCTTAAGACATCCTTTTCAAAACCCGGATTAATATGAATAATAAGATAACATAGTAATAGATAATTATAATAGTATAAACAATAATAATAATTAGGCAAGTCCGGATTTTGAAAATGACAACACCAGGCCCACTCTACGATTTCTGTGATTCTTGGCAATTTGACCGCGCGCTGCGCGCGAGAGGCGAAATAAAACTTGGCAACAATATGCTTCAATGTGAAATTCTGAGCTGCTTGTATCTCACACGCTTGACAAATGGATATTCATTTCCAGAAGCAACTCCTTGGCATCATTATTTACGAGCCCACAGGAGATCCTGAGCCAAAAAAGATCCCTGCGCTCGTTCCTTATCCTCTGCATAATTAAAATATATAATCCAATCTGCATAAAAACACTCCCACATCATACAAGAGATCCCCGCGCAAAAGACTAACTTTATGTTTATGTCATCGTACTATAGAAGGATTCCAGACAATCCCTTACCTGATCCTGTACGGGATGTATATGCACCGGTCTTAGATGTTCATTCCCCCGGCCCGAGTTAATAGTAAAAAAGAGCTAAAGTAAATGGTTCTGCACAAGTGACGTTTCGAATGTGAAAGAAAGCAAGGGTGAACAAATGCGACAGCTGCTGAGAGAGACAGAGACGCGTCCGTCGACATGAACAGCCGCGGCCGAACTGACGATCGACAAACAAGGGGATCTACCTTTAAGGAGGGGGACGCGGCGCGCGTATCACCTGACCTTGGTAATAAATGTTACTATACCGTCGTGAAAGGGTGTCGCGGCCCGGTTCAAACAGGGTGGCATATGTCAAACCCCAACCCCTCCCAATACGTCCTCTGACAAAATCTGATGTTTCAAACCCCAACCTGTCCCAGTAACTAACAAATAAGGCACTGACTGTTTTTTGTCTCTATAGATAAGCTATTTTCTTCAAGTATTAGAAAGTAACTATTATTAGTAATGTCTATTTGAACTATTTGTGTAAGTTGCAGTTAAATTCAAATCGATTCCTAGTCATAAATGTCGCATTTCCCCTGGGGTGTGCTGGGGCAGGTTGCGGTTTGAAGTTACGACGGTCGGGTGCGAATCGCGTGCCAGCTTGAACAAAAGCGACCAGAGTTGGCACTTTGGGCTTCACTGAAGCATTGAAGAGGGTCAAATCAATCCGAGTTACCTAACACAACTTATGAAAGAAATAATCGAACCGCTTATTAAGAGTACATCTACAATTCGTGGGGGAGAGGTCTGCTCGCGTGTGCAACTGGCATAGGAGGGAAAACCACCAGAGCGACGTGTTTACTATGTAGACCAGTAACGCAATTTGCGGGCCACGTGATGACATACAGATAGCCCTACCGTGAAATACCAATGAGATTCTCCAAGCAAATTCCGATTCTCTGGGTTCCAATAGCGATATAGAGTTCATTTTTAGCCTGGCATCGGCAAATGGAGTCGAACGACATGCAACATGGCATACTTGTTTCCACAAAAGAGAAACCGCAGGCTACGCGTACCGCGTATCGCGCGCGTAACGCGTTGGTTTTCCCGCCATTTTACAATTTTTTTAAAATTTCTTTTGAAAGATTCTGAATTGGTTCCTTAAGAAAAGGACACGGGAAGGCTCGACTTCATTTAATCCTGGCTTTTACTTTCCCCTCGCGGTGCCATTTAGACTGTCTTTAGCAGAGCCGCAGGGTAAAATTCAAGCCAGCTTCCATTACCCTGAAACTCCTTCCCTTCGTAAAAGATTGAAGCCACTATTTTTTTAAATCAGCTCATTGGAAACTTAAATCAGCCAAGTAAATTTCGTCGGCCATGTACCAGACATTTACCAGTCATATACCACACATCTACCAGACATGTTACCAGTCCGGCCTGCCCGGCCGTGCAGAAATCAGTGTCCGGTCACCGTGTGATATGAATGTAACACTGATGAAAGGGCTTCACAAGGTTTTTGGCCCAACAAGTCGTAAATGTGAATCGACCGTTCAGTTGGTCAATAATCCCTCAATCTGCGGTCCATTGAAAGCTAATGCTAGTGCACATATATACCTCTGGCGAGGGGTTATGCTGGATGCGCCTCAGAAATTCCCCGTGTTGTTCAATTCGATGCAAGGGGGATGTTCCCATTCCAACAAAGGATGTATTGTTTCTCTAACTGTTCCCAGGGTACCATGATGTTATAATAGTTAATACATGGCTATATAGAAGTTCTCTCCTTTTTCTCCATCATCTGCGCATATAGATGGTCTCCGAGTGCATCTTCTCCTTGAAATCTTAAACCTTTTTTTCTCCCCTACATGCTGTTCTATATTTATAAAATAATTTCCAGTCTCGGTTAATATATTGCCGCGCTGGCTTACTGAGCTAAGGAAAACAAACGAGTTTTTCTCCGTGTTTTAAATGACTTGTTTGAAAAAAAATTTTTGGTAAAATTATTTTCGAGGTGATGAAAGACCAATTTCTGTTGCGTAACAAATTTCTCCTGGGTGCGTTAAAAATTTTTAAAAGTAAGAGACTCTACTGCCAGGTCGATTGCCTCAATTCTTCAATTGCTTCTCTTTGAAAAGCTCATTATTTCCAATTCGGCGTGTGTGCGTCTGTATCTACAAGGCAATAAGTACAGAAAGAATAGAGAGACGAAAAGAAAGAGAGAGAGGGAAAGAACAGAAAAAAACAAGGAGTGGTAGGTAGCCGAAAGTCTAATGCGCGTGCATAATTGAAGCGATTAAATCTAAGCGAATCGATAGCAGGATATAGATACTCTTTCTTATGGGAGCAGAGAGGAGGAAACCTCGGCTTCGTTGGCTTTGCCGTCCTTCACCGAAAAAAGAGAGAATCACGCGGAAAAGAAGTCGTGATTACTTCGGGATACCTCGGTGCAAGTCTAATGGACTGGGCCACGGCTAACTCATATTTCTTGCAAAAACCATCGACGATCCACGCGGCAAACGGTCACCTGTAACCGTCACAAGAGTTAAACAGGGATCACCCTTTCTGTTAATTTAGATTTTTTTCAAAAATAGATGATAAGAAATAGCGGCCAGGTAGTTCGATTGCTATTATTGCAAGGGAAAGACTTTCGCAGGTGTATTGATTTCCAGCCATCAGTTCAACCCCAAAGTAAAGCGCGGAGCATTTAGTTCCAAAATCAGCCGCTAGATGGCGTTCGCTTAAATGTAAATATGAATTCATTACGAGTTCGTTAAATCGCACGATGTGTCGATAATACGCCGGGTCGATTTTTTTTACACAAAAAATTTGATGTCTGAGAGCAATGGCCCCCCAAACAAAGAAATCAACGTCAACTTTTTGCCGGTTAATTCCTCAACCTGCTGCGATAGTTATGCGCTTCACTCAGTCGAATGTTCTCTTTTCTGGAATGTGTGTTTCGAGTTGTTTTACTCGTCAACATTTCAGATTCTCCATTGTTTTCAAAAACTACGTTTCCAGTCTTTCTCAGTATCCATTCATATTTCAACAGTATATCTTAATGCGGCCAATTGCAATATCAGGTGTATTGCGCAATAATTAAACTCGTCATAAGTTAACCGACTGAGAGCCAATTAACTTTAAGGGATGGTGTTTTTGCTTGGAATTCCTTGAAACGTTGTTGGAAAACGACTCGGAAAATAAATCGATATTTCGAACGTAGATGTCGCTGTCCAATGGAAACAGATCCGCCCTCTCGATGTTTGGGGATCGAGTATCAATGCCCTGTTAACAATCCAGAATCGGGGGGCGAGCATATCATTCTCTTCATCTCATTATCAAGTTTCCAATTTAAAAATTTCAATTTTTTTGGCCCATTCTTACCATCTTCGTCTAACCAGTTTCGCTGAAAATGCGACATGCGTTCATTAAAACAACTCGGTTAAAAACTCGTCCTTTTATTCGATTTCGACTACGGTGTACAAACCGGATTACCATCATCTGCGATGCATCTTTTGCATCACATGATGGTAAAAACATGTTTGGAACAGTAAAAGTTAATATGACGTGTCTATATACCGGAGATCCCTGCTGTTTGCGGAGAAAACCGCTTCCTCTACTCGGTGTTGCAACGAGTTTAACATGAAGTTGTTGTGTGTGTTTTTTTGGTAATGAAGAAGCGGTTTTCTCCGACATGTCTGCGCTCTTTTGCAATTCGCACCTGGCGTCCAACGGCCGAGAGAAATCATTCTCAACCGGATTCACGAAGATGGAGAGGTCCCTATCTATGACAAGTTGTGAAGAAACGCTGACGTACAGATCTATGGAGTTTTCTCCTTGGACCAATGAGCATTTGCCAATGGCATAGAGGTGTATTGGAAAGGAATTGCACGTGAAACGGCCTCTGGCTATAACAAACCGATTCATTTTCTCCGCCTTGTATAAAGGATGCGTTCGACCTAGAAACGAGTTCAGTCTCTGGCCGACTCTTGAGGAGAGCGTACAACCGTTGACCTCCTTCTCGCCTTTTTATTTTCCTTTTTGATCACTTGTTATTTGATCGCTGACCTAGCTATAGATGTCTTTTGCACAGTGATTTGGACGCACTATTAAATATTAACCAGAGGTAAGTGAACTTTTACGAATCGATTGTCTCGTCAAGCGGAAGACGCGTATGTGTCTCAGGCAAAGAGGATGAGGTAAAAAGTTGCATTGCAAGAATCGTTTGACGATGTTTCAACTATCTGATTTACATATTTACATATCTGTCTATCTATCTGGCCATTTACATATCTGTCTATCTATCTAGCCATTTAAATAGCTGGCTTTCTTGTTCATCTATCTGTCTATCTAACTTACCACCTTACTAACACCTATCTAGCCATATGTCCATCTATCTATCTCTAACTGCCTAACTATCACCTATCTAGACAGTTAGCTAGCCGTCTCTCCACCTACCCATCCGACTGTCTATCTGTCTATCTGTTTATCTAGCTAGCTTTCTGTCGACCTATCTATCTAACTAGCTAGCTACCCAGCTATCCATCTACCTATCTATTTAGCTCTTTATCCATTGATCTATCTACCCAGCTGTCAAATCACTAGAGGAACAAGTTGTTTTGCTCGGTTCTCGTTAGCTTCAATGGCGAGTCTCAATTTCTTTCGGTTAAGAGAAAGAAGCGTCCGCACGATGCAAGAGTTTCTTGTCTGTTTTGTTTTCTTGCTGAGTTCCTAATCGTAATTTTTAATGTTGTCTTACCGCTGGACTGACAGAAAGTGTCCGCGGGGCAATGTTTGCACAAACAGAAAAGAAACCAGTGAAAATTGGAATTGAAACCGGAAGTCTTGAGCTTTCACCGCCCTGTTGCTCGTCTGTGCGTCCACCGCACTACACACGAGAAACAAAAAGTAATCGTTCATACTTGTCGTCTTACAAACACAACTAGTTCACCACTATTAGGTGAAATCGAAGAGAAACAACTAAAACACTGGATTTTTAAAATAAATGCATTGTTGTAATCATGTGAGTAACCGTTTAAGTTTAGAAAAAACAACACCGTTTACCGTTGAAGTAATCATTTTGCGCATCAGATCGTACGGTTACCAAATTTATGTGTTAACATCGGGAACTGTTGCAAAAGCAGCTTATAGTACAGTAACCGGTTACTATCCGGTTAAGAAGTAACGGTTACTTCAACAACGATGTCTATTCCAGGAAAAGGTGAAGCTGACAAACAAACGTTAAATACAATGTTTAAAATTTCATTTCTGTAATCATTTGAGTAATCACTCAAGAAACCAGAACCGATTACCGCTGGAGTAATCATCTATCTTTGAAGATAGACGATTTCAAGTTTCATGATGATCGTAATCGTGCTAACGCGGGGAAACGTTACAAAAGCAGGTTATAGTAAAGTAACCGGTTATTTTATTCAATTAAAATCCTGGTTAAGAAACCGATTACCGCATTTAGGTTATAGGATTATCAAAAATTATGGTAACATAGGGAACCGTTACAAAAGCAGGGTAACCGGTTACATTAATTAAAATCCTGGTTAAGAAACCGATTACCGCTGAAGTCATCAATTCTATTTTCTAAAAAAAAATCAAGCGCATCAGGCTATAACGTTCGGATAATCACATTAACATCGGAAACCGTTACAAAACCAGGTTACAGTGAAGTAACCGGTTACTTTAATCACATAATCAAACCTGGTGAAGAAGTAACGGCTACTGGGAAACGGTTACTTTAACGTGATGTGTGCTTACTCTTGGGTAGTTTTGCTACGTGATTACACACAGTACTGTTGCCCTAGTTACGCTACCGACCTTGACCTCGATTAAGGTCATAGAATCCGGAAAGCCGGCGTGAGTATGCGTTGTCTCTGGTCGGCGGGTTGAAATTGTCGGTGGAGAGCATCGTATGTTTGCGGAAGACGAATCTGAAACCGCGCCCGAGCGTTGGGGTCACTCAACTTTGACCCTGTTTCTCTATTCCCTTTAAATAACGGTGACCCATTATCCAATGCGATCTTTGGGACACCAGACTCAGGTAGACTGGCATGAGGAATCCCGTTGTGTGCGGGGCTTCACCAACGCCCCGAAGAAAATGAGACCAAAGAAGAAGATGATTAACAAGAATATAAGAAGAAGGAAAAGGAGATAAGTGAATGGAAAGAAAGGGAAAACCCCAAATATTTCTTTTATTTAATTTTTTTTTCAATCTCCTTCAAATTTAGCTTCGTGTGAAGGTAGAACCAGTCTGAAATATCAGGTCACATATATCAGATATATAGGGCTGCGACCTACATTGAAAAGTTGCTGCTGTTTTGACTGTTGGTTAGCCGTTTTTTAATTCTAATTATTTCCTATTTTATCAGCTGCGTTTTCTGTCATTTTCTGCAATCGAGGGCCTTTTTTGTTCACTTTGGCCTCGATTCCAGCAACACATTTCCACACCCCAGCTGGCTTCTCTCTCTCTCAAACAAATATAACTTATTGATTTCCAACCTGATGCAACATCACTGTATCCATGGTGACCGGACAGTCCACAGAGACACTGAACTGTGTCCTTTATTCAAAAGCGAATTGATTTTTCTCATTTTTCATATTTCGCAGGCTTTGGCAGTCGGAAAGATGAAGCGCCAACATTTGAACTTCGCGCCCAGCGCTACGGATATCCTCGAAGAACAATCGACAGTCAAGTTTCGCTCAATCCACATCATCGGAGATGACGAAGAGTACTTACGGTATAAAATGTCAAACTCCCCACTTGGACATGTTCATTTGAATGAGGATTACAGTTTTGCTTGTAAAGACACCCCAAGATTCATTCAGAGAAAATCTAGCAAACAAAAGCACCGAAAACCTGAAGCGCCTGGAGCATATTACGCTCGTCGGTTTTCACGATGCCTCTTAACCTATTTAGATCCCCTAACCTAAACTTGGTTACCCTACATCCATATGCAAATGTCTTCAAATTCTTGACTTCTCCTATAAATGCAACTTTTAGTTTAAAATTGCTTTTAGCTGTGTCATTGTCACTCATAGTCATCGATTAGGACGGGGGGGGCTTTCCGATAAGGTTGACGATACTGCAGTTACGTAAAGTGAAAAACAGCGATAAGCAAGGGCCGAGTTCGATTCACTTAACTGAATACGGCGCACTGGTATTCGTCCAGCATTCAGGTACAGGTGCACTGCGGAAAGTTACCGTTTCCTAATAACGGTACAGCCCCCAGAAAAGCCATATTAAACATTGCCTTTTGATAATAAGTTGCCTCTTACATTGAAAGCCAAACCACAAGCACGTTGGCCAACTCTAAATGCCCGTTGACAGTGCGTTTGAAAATAAATCGTGAAAATCTCGTCAGTTTTTTTTTTACCTTCGTGCGATTGCAGGGCGTTAGGAATAGCTGGTGGAGACCAAAAAATGGAGCCTGCCGTCCCCTGTGATATTCCTTCAATGAAGAAAGACACCAGCGGTTGGAGCAAATTCAAGTTGCTTTTCTGGAAAAACTGGACCATTCAGAAACGACACAAAATACAGACGGTGGTTGAAATAGCCCTACCAGTGTTTTTCGCCTCGCTCCTGGTCATCATTCGAGACCTGGCGCCGGCTGATGTTTCCAGAAATGCTACCGTCTATCCTAGTTACGACATCGACCAGCTACCCGATATACCCGTGTCCTTGCTACCCAGCATGAATCTGCCACCGGTTAACGCTACCCTGGATCCCTCGCTACCTTTCGGTCGTCGAGGGTTGCTGCCACCCCGGCGGTGGCCAGTGGCCTGGGCGCCGAACAATACTGCCGTTGAGAACCTGATGACGAAATTGGCGCGAAATTTGAATCTGCGGGTTGACGGTTTCGGTTTCCCCACCGAACAGGCTATGGTGGATCACATTATGGGAAATTTAAACGGGAAAACGGAATCCAACTTTACTCTGCCAGTTGACTTTTTGGGTGGCATTGTTTTCCTCAACGATTTCCCCAGTGCTGACCGGTTTCCCAAAGATATCAAGGTATTACAACTTAGTTTATTTCTCTTTCACCAGGGATCGTTGCTGACTGTTTATTTGAAACCTTGTTGTTGGCTAGTTCAAAATTCGTTTGAGGGGAACTCCGCGAGTGAACGAGAATGACCGAAGCCCGTGGTCGCCCGTCGAGACCTGGAATACCGAATACCAGTTCCCGTTTTTCCAACTTCCAGGTCCCCGTTTCAAGAACAAGACCGAGGGTGGAAAGCCATGTAAATCATTTTTATTCAAATATCCAAAACACCAATACTGACCGGTCGTTTGTGATTGAATTTCCAACCATAGGCTACTACAAGGAAGGTTTTCTCACTCTTCAAGACGGAATCAGTCGGGCCATCACTGAAATCGTCTCGGGAAAGAATACCACCGACCTGGAGATCATCATGCGGCGTTTTCCCTACCCTTCGTACGCTGACGACAAGTTCATTGTGGCCCTGCAGGGATGGTTACCACTGATTATTATGCTGAGTTTCATCTACCCGGCACTTAACATCGTCAAGAGTATCGTGCACGAGAAAGAACGACGTCTGAAGGCAAGTACCTGATATCATTTTCTTATCTTGACGCGGCTCAACTTTCTCCATTGAACAACAGGAAGCGATGAAGATGATGGGTCTGCCGAACTGGCTTCACTGGACTGCCTGGTTTATCAAGTCGTTTATATTTCTAGTAATCACCGTAGGGTTGATCTCCATCTTGCTGAAGGTAAAACGACCTCTTCGTCCTATTGGCGTTACGAAGAAGTAGGATTAACTGTTCGTTTGTTATCGCAGGCTCGTTGGTACGACAGCGGGAAACTCGCGGCGCTGGACAAGATTGACGGCTTTTTGTTTTTCCTCACGCTGCTTCTTTTCACGGTCACGAGCATCTGCTTTTGCTTTCTAATCAGCGTATTGTTCTCGAAAGGTATTCTGTCAGAAAGCCCCGTCATTGTAAATTCCATTTGAAGAAACAACCTTGACATAATTGGACTTGTTGTTTTGCAGCTAATTCAGCAGCAACCGGAGCGGGAATCATTTGGTTTTTAACCTACTGCCCTTACTTCTTTCTGCAATTGAGATACGCGACTTTAACACGGTTCGAGAAGCTGCTTTCCTGCCTTTTATCCAACACTGCGGTAGCTTTTGCAATGCAACTGATTTCCATGTTTGAAGGATCAGGTAAAGACCATCGAAACAAATACAGCTCTTGTCTCCAACTTTAAAAATAATAAAATATTTCAATTTTAATGCTTTCTGATGAAAAGCCAACAGTAAGTCCATTTTCCTTTTAGTGAAGATGTATTATACTTGATTTTAAATATTATTGTAAAATCTTTTGGCGAAAATCCAGGTGCGGGTATCCAGTGGAGCAATCTGAACGAGGGAATTTCTCCGGACGATAATTTTGCACTCGGTGATGTTCTCGTCATGCTGGCTATCGACGCAGTCATCTACCTGCTTCTGGCCCTCTACATCGAAGCTGTTTTCCCCGGCGAGTTTGGCGTCCCGCAGCCGTGGTACTTCCCCGTCACGGTATCGTTTCACTCGCATCTTCGCTAAAAAACCAAATATAACGCTGAATTCTGAAATTTCTCAAATGTGTAGAAAACATTCTGGTGCGGAACTGATTCTATCTCGGCCGATGCCGCTCACCACCACGACAGTAATGCAAACAACGCCGAGTATGTCGAGGAGGACCCTGTCGGTCTGAAAGCCGGCATCCAGATCCAAGGCATCACGAAAACCTTCCCCGGCGGAAAAGCAGCCGTCAGGGGTCTTTACGCGAACATGTACGAAGGACAGATTACGGCGCTTCTCGGACATAACGGCGCGGGCAAGTCGACGACCATGTCCATGTTGACGGGTCTGTACCCGCCTACCTCGGGAACCGCGCTGGTGAACGGACACGACATTCGTCGAGATATCCAAGGTTTATTTTTCTATTGTTAAACGACCGTTCCGGCAAATATCAAGTGTTGCAATCTGATGTGTACAGGTGTGCGAGGTAGCCTCGGTCTCTGCCCGCAGCACGACGTCCTTTTTGACGAGCTGACGGTCGAGGAGCATCTGGATTTTTTCTGCAAACTCAAAGGCTATCCCACATCCCTTGTGCGGGAAGAGACAGATCGAATGCTGAAATCCTTGCAACTGGAGAACAAGCGCAAGTCCAAGTCAGTGACGCTCTCGGGCGGCATGAAGAGGAAACTGTCGGTCGGAATCGCTCTCTGTGGCGATTCCAAGGTATGAATATTTATGACGGCGAGTTATATTAATTATTACCTTACCGGTATTTTCGTTTTTTTTATCATTTAGGTGGTGATGTTGGACGAACCGACCTCAGGAATGGATCCTTCAGCCCGTCGATCGACATGGGATCTCCTCCAAAAGGAGAAAGTCGGCCGCACCATCCTGCTGACGACCCACTTTATGGAAGAAGCTGATCTCCTCGGTGACAGGATCGCCATCATGGCGTCCGGACAGATCCAGTGTTTCGGATCTTCACTTTTCCTTAAAAAGAAATACGGCGCTGGATATCATTTAGTAAACCAATACGACTTTTTAACGTAATTTCCATTTCAAACCAATCTTTAAATGACGCCGTTGTTTTCCTCACAGGTCATTGTTAAAGATAGCCATTGTGACGTGACGCGTATCACGGACGTCATTCGCCAGTTTATCCCGGGGGCTGGCGTTGACCAGGACGTTGGGGCGGAGCTCTCGTATGTCCTTCCCAGTGACAAATCGCACGTTTTTGAGAAGCTTTTCGACCAGTTGGAGCGCAACCGCAAACCTTTGGGAATCAACAGGTAATTTATATAATTTAAAGCTCAAACTTTTATTTATAACATAATAATGATATTATAAGATATGTATAGATATAAAAGAATACCATAATAGCTGTTAACTTAAGTTGTTTATTTCCGTTTATAATTAGCTACGGAGCCTCGGTGACGACCATGGAAGAAGTCTTTATCCGTGTTGGCCAGAAAGCATTTGCTGCGAGCGAACACCATCCAGCAGAGTCTTCGTCGTCGATGTCGCACAGCTCAGCAGCTTCGTCCACGTACGACTTGTCCGTCAATTCGCAGAAAGGGGAGACGGTCAACAAGGGGATGGCGCTGTTTTTCCAACAGTTTCGCGCCCTGCTGGTCAAGAAGTCGCTCTACACCTTCCGCAATTGGCTGCTGTTCCTCTCGCAGCTGCTCATCCCCATCTTCTTTCTCATCATCTGTCTGGTTGTCGTTCGAACCCTACCGGGTAATATTCTAGAAACTTTGATGAACTTAATCTCATTAAAACTAACTGAACTTAAATCGAATTAACTTCAGCACTTAATTAATTTCACCGAATCTAATTAAAATTAAGGAAATTAACCCGACTCGACCAAAACACAAACCGGGTAACATTATTGAGCTTGCATTAACTTTAATGTCATGATCAGCTTAAGTTAGCTTAATTGAAATAAATTAACTCAACTTGACAAAAAATCAAACAAGGGTGAGACAGTTGAACTTTCAGTGACTTTAAATACCATTAGGATTACTCAAGTTAACGTAGATCAACTTAACCTAACTTAATTTGTTAATTAACTGGTTATATAAAAATATATTAAGTCAAGTTGACAAAAACTCAGACCGGGCCAGTTAGACTCTCTATTACTTAAATTTCATTGAAATTACCTTAACTCGTATTGTACTTAACTCGGTTTATTGGTTTTATGCGGCCCTTAGGCGTGGAGAACTCGTTACCGTTGACCGTTTCGCTGGATCATTACCTGACGACGACCACTTCTATCGAACTGTCCGCTGGAGAGAACCCTCTGGCCAGGAATTTGACCGAGATACTCGGCCAGCAGTTGAAGGGACCGCACAAGGTGCTGCGGGTCGATGTGCTGAACCAGAGCATGATCGATTACTACCTGAAGCGGTCCGAGAAAGACCTGGCCGGCACGAACTTGCATTATCTGAGTGGAGTGACGTTCAAGACGGTCAAGAGGAGCGATAACCTAGAGAAAGGTGTTAATTTATCACATTAAACGTTGATACTCGGTTATGTTTTACTGATGAATGTCTAAGAAATTTTGATACAATTTAATTAAATTCAATGTACTGAACTTTGTTAACAATAATAGTATTAATGAATAATCTTTAATTTTGATTTTATATAAATTTAAACTTATTTTGTGAATGACGTGACAGTTCAAGCAACCGGGTGGTTCAACAATCAGCCGTTCCACGTCCCTCCGGTGACCCTCAACCTGATCCACAACGCGCTGCTGGCCCATCACACCAACGATCCCGACTACCGACTGACCGTCGTCAACCACCCGCTACCGTTTGATGATCTGAGCCGTCTCGGTCACGATACCACCGCCACCTCGCTCGGTTTCCAAGTCGGGTTCAACATCTCCTTCGGTATGGCCTTCCTGGCGGCCAGTTTCGTCCTTTTCCTCGGTAAACTCAACTCTCCCATTTCAATCACGATAATCGTTATTGAGTTAATTCAGTTAATGTAATGTAATATCGTTGACTGAATTAGTCAAGGAACGAGTTACCAACGCGAAACACCTGCAGTTCGTCTCGGGCGTCCATTTCGTCACCTTTTGGCTGGCCAATTTCCTGTGGGACTTTGTCAACTTCGCCATACCGTGCGTGGGAATCCTCATCACGTTCCTGGCCTTCAGCGAGGACGGTTACACGACGGCCGAGGAACAGGGACGATTCGTGCTGATCTTTGTCCTCTACGGATGGTCCATGCTGCCCCTGATGTACTTGCTGTCGTACCTGTTCTCGGTACCGGCCTCGGGTTTTACGCGCGTCACCATGTTTAACATCTTTACTGGTGAATGAGTTTTCTGTTATATTTTCTTCCCAGGTGTAATTTTAAAATTTTTTCGTATTTCTGTCGTTTTCGGTTTCTTATATTTAGTTGAATATTTAATTTATTTATTGGTTTATTTTTTTCATTTACTGTTATTTATTTTATCGTTTATTTATTTATTTACTTTCTCTTGAAAATCTTGACCGTTAGTTTTTTTTCTAATTTTTAACCTAATGGCTATTGTGCTTTTGTTTATATAAATAAATCCGTCGTGGTTATTTGGTAGATTCGTTAATCAACTATCGATTTTCTGCTTTGATCGATACAGGTATGGCTACACTGATTGCCGTCGTGATCCTGCAGATCCCCGAACTGGAATTGTTGGACGTGGCCAAGATCGTCGACTGGGTCTTCCTCATCCTGCCCAACTACAGCCTGGGAATGGCCTTTAACAATCTCTATGGCAACGCGAGAGCGGTTGAATACTGCACCCAACCTGCCGTCCAGTTTGCTTGTCAGTCGGGACTTCGACCCAATCCTTGCTGCAAAGGTTTTCCGTCTATTTTAATTTATATTTAACATCATAAGAATAGTAATATTTTACTTTATTATTATATTTTATTATCATGCTATTATTGTCGTTGCTATTATAATATTATTTTACATTACTAAGTTTTCCCATGACACGTTACGGATAATGCAATTACTTTTACCTGTTTATTATTTATTACTTTATTTTGTTTTATTGTAATTATTATAGGTAGGTAGGCAGACAGACATATAGACAAATAAACAGATAGTGAGATATTTTATCTGTTTATTTTAATTATTTATCTGTTGACCTATTTACTTATTTATTTATTTTAAAAATCTAGAAACGAAGAACTGCGGACCGACCAACTGCATCGATTACAACGAGAACCTGCTCGGCTGGGAAGGTCTGGGGATCGGGCGAATGCTGGTTTTCCTGGCCATCGACGGCTGCGTCTTCTTTCTCATTCTGATCCTCAGCGAGCTGCACCTGTGGGATAAGTTCAAGAGGTTCTCGTGCTCCTGTTTCAAAAAGACGCCATCCAAATCTGAAGGTAATTTTACTCAATCTTTAATATAGATATAGATATACTAAGATTGAACGAGTTATATCGAGTAATTTTAAAAGCGCTAACCGATTAAACCAAGCAGTTTTTACTGATTAGCAATGAATTAGTAATTGACGGTTTAAACAATAATACTGCGAGGTCTAGTTAATTATATTACATTACATTTTTCGTAATTAATTATAAATTTTCCTGTCATTCATTTCCGGTTATAAATCCCTAGGTGATTCCGAAAACGGTGACGAGATGTCCATTGAGGACGACGATGTTGTCAAGGAGAGGCATTTGATCCACAACCGACCTATGGCCATCCTCCAGCTGGACAATCACCTCATTGTCAAGTACCTCTACTTTCAACAATTTCATTAATTTAGTTACAATTACCTTGTTTGTGTTGTTATTATTATATTGAGATTGTATGTTTAATTTTTCTAATTATTTTTATTGAAATATTTTAGCGATTTGACCAAGAACTACGACAATGGTTTCCTCGCCGTGGATCGTTTGAGTTTCGGTGTCCGGCGCGGCGAGTGTTTCGGCCTGCTGGGGATCAACGGTGCCGGCAAGACGACGACCTTCAAAATGCTCACTGGGGATATCGATATCTCCTCGGGCGATGCCCATCTCGACGGCTTTAGTGTGAAACGCGATATCAAGGTAACTATCAGACTTATCAAGGGCTGTAACAGACCTATACAACTGTACAATCAATTGAAATATTTCTTTCATCGTAATTAAATGTGATAAATCAATGTAGCTAGTGATATATCAACACATGAAGCGAAATATTAGATGCTAAATCGCTATTAGACCTGTAATATCCGCAAAGCGATATATCAAATTAAAAAATCGATATTTATTCACTCTTTGGCAAATTTAGTCCGTGCAGCAGCGTTTGGGTTACTGCCCGCAGTTCGACGCCCTGATCGAAGAGCTCACCGGCCGCGAGACGATTCGGCTCTTCGCTCGGCTGCGTGGCGTCCCCGAGAAGCGTATCGGCAGCCTCATCGAGGAACTTACCGACAAGTTGCTGCTGCGGGACCATATCGGCAAGAAAGTTAAAGAACTGAGGTAAACATGATCTAAAAACTAAAGTTAATAATAAGCTTTTTGAGTAAATTTAAGTTGATGAGTAACTTTTAATTTTCAATATAGTGGAGGCAATAAACGGAAGCTGAGCACCGCTGTCGCTTTGGTCGGAGAACCGCCGATCGTTTTCCTCGACGAACCGACCACGGGAATGGATCCGGTGGCCCGCCGCCAGCTCTGGGACACCATTACACATGTGCGGAGCAACGGACAGGCTGTCATGCTTACATCACACAGGTACTGCACAAGTTTTACCTAAATTTAACTGTTATTATTCTATTTAATATTAACCTTAAATTAACTTAAATACAATCAAACTCATATTATGCAAATTTGAATGTATAATAAGCATTTTATGTCACTAATCCTTCACAGAAATACAATCAACTATTCACTATTTTAGTTGGAATCACAAATTATTTTTCAATAAAATCAGCCGTTTAATTATAAATTATTTTAAAATGACAAGTACTGATAACCGTTTACAATTTTGACATTAATTATCCTCGATGAATCCAAATAAATTTAACAGGTATTAATCCGTAAATTGATCATTTCAGTATGGAAGAGTGCGAGGCTCTGTGCTCCAGGATCGGCATCATGGTGAACGGCCATTTCAAATGTCTGGGATCGGCGCAACACCTGAAGAGCAAATACGGTCAGGGTTACACTCTGATCGCCAAAATCCGCCATGCCGGCGACCTTCACACTCCTGGCGGGTTCCAGTCGCTCGACGTCAAGGGCCTCCCGTCCGGAATTCCCGACATGGGACCTTTCATGGAATTCATTCGTCAACACATACCTGGTAAATTGCTGTTGTGTTATTAACATCAAACATTGTGTTATAACTGTAATAGCTATCATGTTATTGTCATTACGTTAATATGAAATGTGTCAACGTTGTAGGTGCGGAATTGAAGGATTACCACCAGGGCTTGGTGCATTACCATTTGCCGGAAGCCGGAGTGACGTGGGCGAAGATTTTCGGCCTCATGGAGAGTGGCAAGGAGAAATATCACATTGAAGACTATTCCGTCGGGCAAACTACACTAGAACAGGCAAGTCGTGTTATTTTTATTTATTTATTTATTCATTCATTCATTCATTCATTCATTCATTCATTTTTGTTTATTTTTAGTGGTTATTGTATTTTGCATTTTTTTTCCTGTGTTTATTTATTTATGTGTTTCGTTTTAGGTTTTCCTGAATTTTGCTAAAAGCCAATCCGGTGACGTGCCGCACCACGACAGCACGGTGCAGGGCAGCGGCTCGGGCAGCATCGGCGGCAGGATCCGCAGGAATTTCCGGCCCAAGATTCTATCCTGCAGTCGCGAGTACATATTTCAGTGAGAGACGGAGAGGAACCGCTACGCGTTGTCCTCGAAAGAAGGAAGAGAATGAAGTTTTACATTTAAAATCAAATTGTGAGGCCGATCGTGCCATTGTTGCTGAAATTGATTCCCCCTTTTTGAATTCGATTGCAAGAAATCAGCTATGTTTGTTGACTCGTGTGTTACGTCTGAACGTCAAAGGGATTCCTCCTGTCCCGTTGTTTATTTTCTCTCTTTCAATATTTTATTTAATTTATTTATTTCAATGCTCGTCGTTAACCATATTTTGACTTGCTCAGCTAGACTTTCAAAGTGAGATGTGTTTCGCACGTCAAAGAATATACAATTTTACCATTCTCAACACACCGATACGTCCTCGTTCCTAGTATCTGTATTCCCCGAAATAACAATCGCGCGAACCGCCCGAAACCAATCGCTGGAATGAAACTGCCGCTAAAAATCAACAACTACGTCGAGACTAAGTGCCTCTTCGTCAGAAAGGACAAGTAAAGTAGCTAAACTCAAAGGCCAGTGAAACTGCGACGAAGAGGAAATAGAAAAAGAACATTGTGATGCCGAGGGCCCGGTTCATCTTCCAGCGGAACGCCGCGATACTCAGCACCACGAAGGTCAACATTCCGAAGAGGATGAGCACCGAGCAGGCCATTCCCGAGCTGCTCACTCGAACAGGTTCACCAGTGATCATTCCATACAGTAACCATGGCAACGGCAACCTGTCAAAGGTGAAACAAGTTACTGCAGAGCCATCTGGTGGTTGATTTGCTAAAGTGGTACGAAAACCATTCGCCGTCTTGTTATCTACCCTTCCAGCCAGTCCGCATCTTTCCCAGTTTTAACTGCGGATTTCCAAAAGATGAAAGATATAATGATTACTATGTACCCGACACAGACGTCAAAGATGTTGGATCCCACCGACGACGAAACGGCCATGTCGCCGAAACCTTTACGAGCCACAATGACCGACGTGATGAGGTCAGGGATCGATGTACCCGCTGCTAGAAAGGTCAGTCCCATCACCTGCAAGGGAAAGTAAAGAAAGCAGAAAACGTCAATATTTCATACCGGAACTCGAGAAATTGATTATCGATCAAATGAAATGAACAGTAAACTGAAAACTGAACCTTTACCTCAGGTGGAATACCGACGGTTCCTCCGGTAACGTTCGCCCACCAAACCATGAGATACGAAAATAGCCCGATCCATAGAATGCTTCCTAAAAAGGTCACTGCGAAATACTTTTTCCCTACATATAAATTTGTGAAATTAGCAAAATATAAGACGAGGAAATGTGCGACTGTGGTGCAAACCTCGAAGAGTCCTAGTGTCAGGTAAGGTCACCCACAAGGGAAACAGAATGGGAAGAAGAATCACGTAGATTATTCGTTTTCTAAATCCCTGTGGCCAGCTCATATCGAGCGGTTCATTATCGGATTCCTCGGATTCGCAGTCCTCGACAATCTCTGAATTGATGGGGACAGTTTCTGAGGTTTTCGTGTCTTGAATGGCGCCGTCCGAACCAACAGATGATTCCACCTGCATTTTCATTTGTACAATCGAACAAGAATCATTGTATATTAATCGGCTAGTTGATCTTATATTAAGGAACTCAATTCCACGTCAGTAAATTCTGCTCACCGAATTCAGGTCGTGAAGTTCGGTGGTGACGTCACTGCCTCCCTCCTTGCCATTGGTCGCCGCCTGACCTTGGTTTTTTGTGGCATCCAATAGGACTCGCAGCGAGGCGATGGCGTGAAGATTATTGGCTTTTTCGTCCATGTGTTCTGCGTTAAGCGAAACACATAAATCAGATTTTCAAGCTCGCGCCCTTAAGTAAACACAACAGAAAACTATACGCGCGTGTTTGCTTAGAAAATCCAAGTAGTTTTTATCGTAATTTCTTAAACTCGGTGGGTTTAACTATCTTAATTTGCACTCGAATTCTAGCTTGTGTTAGTTGTGCTGCGAAGCGGTTTCTGCTTGGTAACGGATTTTTCTTTTATACCTCCTTCGTTGAACGGATCGATACTGTGAATCATTAGCTGAAGGATTCCGTGACGAAACTTGGTCCCCCGCGTACGTGCATTGCGGCATCGGTCCAATTCATCACCATTGGCGCCTTGATTTGAAAACATGGTTACCGCTTAGTAATAAGACTGATGAACTAGATGAAGACGGATGTACTTACAGATGCACATATTTGGATAGGTACATAGACACAGTTAAATAGATGGCAAAGTTTTAGATTCATAGAATGAATGGATGGCCGGATAGATAGAAAGATAGATGGTTGGATGGATGGATGGATGGATAGATGGATGGATAGATAGATAGAGAGATGGATAGAGAGATAGATAGATAGATAGATAGATAGATAGATAGATAGATAGATAGATAGACAATAACATAGCTAATTATCCAGGTATCTTTATATACATAGTTACTGACAGATAGATAGATAGGTAAGTGGGTATGTAGGTACATAGATACAGACAGATAGATCTGATATTTGTGAGCCTTACCAATGGACGGGTATATACTCGTAATGGCAGTAGAACCACACGCACTGCTGCTGCTGACAGAACCCTGACTTGGTGGCCCGCGCGATACCTGTAATTATACCGTGTAAATTACTTAACCCTGCTGAATTGATTGGCCCCCACCCCCCAGTATGCAATTTCTGCTTCTACATTTTCTGTTCAGCTGACACGTGCATGCGTGACCTTTTTGAAATCGCTTGTGTACATCAAAAGCATTAAGGGACGTCGCATGATTCACGATAATTAAACTACATGTAGGTCGATATACCTGTGTGTGCTCTCGGCTTCTTTGCTCCCTTATTTTTTTCCCCTAGCACCGATAAACCTACCCTCGATGACGTCACCTCCATCTAACGACCCTTTCAAAGTTATTAGTAATCCAATTATTGTGCAATAACTAAAGAATACTCTTAATGAGATTAATAATAGCAAAGAGAGGGTCCCCCTCTTTAGGTGCTGCTCTTCAGAAAGAGGAAGGCAGATGAGAACTTCTCCTCCTAATGATCAGGAAACCTTTAACGACCTTTCTTCAGCCCTGGCTTAATTAATTGAAACAAAAGATTCGAGAAACTGTGGCTTTTGTTAGCAGCCACGCAACCCAGATTAACTATTGATCCGTTAGACGAATATTATATCACTGAGTTTTATATTAAGACCGTGCATATGGTCTTGTAAAACGTCGTTCAGCAAGATATGCTACACCGTTACAAGTTTCACAGGTCAGCCACTAGATGGCGCCTTAGTTATTGATAAACAAAGAGGCAAGGCAATCTTACGCTGGTCACAAGGTGGTCAGCACTGGAGATTCTGGGCAGATTGTTGCGATACAGGAACCTTTTGACAGTCTTCTCTGCCGCTTGATTCCATCTCATGAAGGATACGTAGGCAGCGTAAATAGACAGCAAGAGCAAGGCCTCCCACCAGTAGATAGCGTTGTCCGTGAAGAAGAGGATCAGCGTTATGAGACTGATGCTATAGAAGGTGCAGTCGCGAAACAGGGGCCACCAGGTCAACGTCAAGACCGTCTTACTGAAGAGAGCACACATGCCGATGACAAACAAGATGTTGAACACCGCGGAACCAACAATGGTCCCGATACCGACGTCGTCGAATGAGACGAAGACCCCCATGACGCTCGTGAAGAGCTCGGGAGCGCTGCCGCCGGCCGCCATGAACGTGGCACCAGCAACGTCATCAGGGATTTTGAGTTTCTCAATGATCACATCAAGCGAAGGTACAAAAAACTCATCGCAGACAATGGCCAGGGCCACGAACATGTAAATGACCCCGAGGAAGTGAAAAACCACCGCCCCATGCTGCCTCTGTTCTAGCGTGAACAGGTCGGTGGGGAACAGGGGATCGGGTTTATCCGCGGGCGAGTGACCGCTCGCGTTAGCTGTCCGAAACTCTGTCGGGGTGTCGCTTTCTTGGTCGATGTCACCCTGAACGAAGAGCAAGGCTCGGTGATGGGCCCGAGTCCTCGGTGGACCCCTCTTTAGTACAACGGGCTGACCACCTTCCTGCTTGTCTTCGAGTCTCTCCCGCTTTTCCCTCTCCTTGTTAAGATATGCCCCGATGTCCTCGACTCCTTTTCCTTTATAAGAAAAGCAAACGCATCTTTTAAATTACCAAATAGGAACGTTAATAAGTTAAAACTTACTTTTGACGGCTATTTCCCAGTCGACTGGGTTGGCCAGATTCCTTTCAAATTCGTGTATTTTACCATCGTCGAAATGGGATCTCCAGTCGAAAGCCCGATGTGAGGACCTGGCCGGCTGTCGCACCTGCTGCCACCTAGCGGGGTTGCCGGTATCAGCTGGCGAGGCGCGTCCATCGACTCTGCGGCCGTCATCGGCACTTGAGTTATTTATGTGCAGTAGCGTATAGAGACAAATGATGTAAAGAATCACTGAGGAACAGGTGACGACAAAAATGTACGATTCCTTACGAACTCCCAGACTTTTTAACTTGGCTCTCAACAAACGACCCATCACGGTCTCTCAGATACGTAATAGGAGACTGTTCAGGATATTGTTTCAACTGAACTCCTCGTTTGCTACCCTATATCAAAGAGAACCCATGGCTCCTTGACTTACAACACGTCTGGTACCACTGGCACCCGGCTACCGACTGTTCCCCTTTCTGTACCTTTGGCGGCTGCCTGCCAAGAATAAAACGATCCAAATAATTCAGTACAACACCAAGCAATCAATAATACAAGGGTAGAGGGGTGGGAGAGGACATAAATCAATAAAGCCTGAAGTGTAATTTCCTGTGTGCTCCAGTACAGAATCTGTGTTACAGTATTTTATCTTCTCACTAGCACTGCCTTTCTTAATCAATATTGATTTTCCCTTGCTTCTTTACTCGTTTGCTGCCAGAGGTGACGGCGCTTCGCGTCGAAAAATCAATAAAGAAAAGGCAGATGCAAGTTTCACCCAACGCAGAACTAAAAAGACTCGCAGAAAAAGGTATAGAACCTCCGAGTGGGAAGGGTATCACACCAAAAAGAAATCTGCAAATAAAAGGGGAAAGCTTTTCTTCAAATGGCGCGTCTCCATGCAACAGGATCAAAACACGGTAATTCCCTTTACCACGTAAGAACGAGCAATCCCGTGGAAACTCGACTTTGAAAAACAAGGACCACATAGTAACTTTGCGCACAAAGTGTATTTTGTAAAAAGCAAGGCAGATACGCTGTTGAATGATTATGACCAGAACAGAATGCTACCGGCCATTAAGAGGCAGCTGATGGCCACCCAGGGACTTTTGCGTTCACCAATCCTGGCGCACTTCCAGAAGAGTCCGAGGAACCTAGATTAACCGAACCGTTACAAGGATACGTCTAAACTATATCAAATTTAGCTTTGATTACAAATATTGAATGAAAAGCAGTATAACTGCAGTACCCAGTTTTGTTTCTATCGAGTAAACTCGGTGTCAGTGATCGAATGTAGGCGCAAGTGCAAATCAGCAGCAGCGTCACGGTCAGCAGCGACTGGAAGTTGAATAACGCAGACTAGGCCAAAACAATTAACTTATATTAGTTACGAACTTTTTAAATCATTATTTGAAAAAGTGGAACTGACCATGGCATGAAAATGGGTAGAGTTAATTTGTCGGTTTCTAAATGTCTTTTGCAGACGTCAAATTCTCCAACTTGTACACAAACCGCAACGTCATCTAGCGGTAAAAATTAGAACTATTTTCCCTTTGGGAAATCCATAGACATTGACATGATGAACGTTTTTACTATTGTAACCGTTATATTCTCGGATAAATTAAGAAACGATTAATTTGCATATAACACAAATACGTGGTCATTTTGTTTTTGGCACCAAGCAGTTTTATTGCAGTAAACAACAACACGACATTCAGTCGTATTCGGACCCAATAGAAATCGAAAGACCGCCATCTGGAAGAATAAAGGTGTCGTGGTACCATTGGTTGGTGTCGATCAACACTGAAATCCCATCAAAATGATTATGTTAAAAAAACACACACACAAAAGTAAGAGGGTGAATTAGTATTAGTATTTACCAATATCGCCCGTTTCCACGGTGATATTCAAACCAGTACAGAGGGCTTCACACTCGGGTGGCGGCAGCAGATGCCACAGTTTCCTTCCCTTGATCTGGGCCTGCCACGAGGGGCGTTGCACGTAATCCAACTGCAAGTTACAAATTTACAAAAAAATCACAACTTAAATACTGCTCTTATAGTTTATAGGATGTTTAGATTACATGCATAGTTGTAGCAGGTCCTGGACTGCCCATAAAGATCCAGTCCAGTGCTGAAGACTCGGATGCATCCGGTAGAAAGCTAGGTCTTTGGTACAGAGATCGCAGAATGCGTCGAACTTCAGGGTGGCAGTTACTCCTTGAAAAGGTACCGATAAATTTCGTAGTTTCAATTAACAAACTGACGGTTAATGAAAGTGGAAAGGTTGATGAAGAAACTGATTTACCATCCGATGTACCACGGAGGTTGTCCAGGTTCCAGTTTGGAACGCTTGCGGTTCATATGCAAAGCTTCCTTCAGCGTAAGGAAGTCCGTCTTGAAGGGTAGGAACTGGCACTCGTCCTCGACACTCTCGTATGCGCCGGGTACTCCATCGTACAACATGCGGAAGAACGCGAATGAAAGAACATCGAGAGCCTGCCAATCTTCTAATGGGAATTCATTTCCAACGGGTTAAGACTTTCATTGGATCAGATAGCCGCAGGACAAAGCAAAAGCCAGGGTCGTTCACTCGTCTGTCTCTCTGTATGGTAGCTCTGTGTCTATACACCTATACGTCTATCTATCTTAGCTGTCTACCTATCTATTTGTCTATCTAGCACTCTATTCACCAATATCTATATATCTAACTATCTATCAATCTATCTATCTACCTATCTATCTATCTATCTTTCCATCTACCCATCTATCCATCTATCCATCTACCCATCTACCCATCTATCCATCTACCCATCTATCCATCTATCCATCTATCTATCTATCTATCTATCTATCTATCTATCTATCTATCTATCTATCTAACTATCCATCTGTTTCCAATTTACCCAACTTTCTATATCTGTCCGTCTATCTACCCATCTAGCTAAATTTCTATCCATCCGTTTACCCACTTACCGGGCTCACTATTGAGTTATCTCTTTACCTATCTACGCCTACATACGCAACGTTCTATCTACCTATTCATCCCAACTGTTTACCTATCGATCTGTTTTACTCATCTATCTATGCTTATCTACCCAACTTTCTGTCTATGTATCCATTTGTCAGTCTAACTAATTATCTATTTCTGCCTATCCATGTATCTATCCATCTATCAGTCTATAACTAGCCATCTACCATTGAGGATAAAGCATATTTGTGTAAATACTTGTGGCTCCTTTGACTAGAATCGGTTTGGACGAATAAGCGACGGCTGCGAATTCCTCCTTGCTAGGATTATGCAAAACGATAGGCTGGCGAACATTTTGGCAGATTTGGCATTCCGTAAGGGGCCTGGTCATTTCCATGAGTACGTAGTTGTTGCGCAATAGACAGGGTGTATCCTGCCACTTGCGCCGTACATCCTCATCACTTAACTTAACTGCAATTAACGCGATAACCACGGTGAAAACCAAGGCAGTCCATACAGTTTTCTCGGTCTGTGGCGACATTGTGCCTCTCTTGGACACGCATAATTCTTATATTACAAGGATGATATTGAGCAGCAAGCCAAATACACTTTTCAGGAGCGAATACAAGTTAGGACTGAAGGCACAGACGGAAATGATGCCATGTTTTCACAGTACAAATGGTGCAGTACAACTTCCGCTTTCTGCACAAGGGATTCGCAGTACACATATGGGAGGGATCAAGTTACACCCCAAGTCCAAACAAGTCCCGCTAGACGACAATGAGCCCTTATTTCATCGACACAGAGTACTACCAAGTGCGCGCTATTTACTTCACTGCGTGGAGAATGACAGTAAAATGTCCGCAATTTGATATTTCACCGAGAACATCAGAATTCCTTCTTACACGCCATCGAAAACCTTATTTGAACGCAATCATGCCCTTAAGGCTTGGCTGTCGACACATTACGTATAGTTGCGCATTTCGCCCCATGAACAACTTCGCCCTTTTTATATTTTATACTTTAATTCTAGAATATCTTTGAATCATTATTATAAACCATGAGTTAAACATGGTTTCTAAGGGTTCTTTACACCTTTGTAGTACGTTTATAATTAGTATTAAGTAAAAGGGCGACTCTAGTTGAAGGGCGAAGGGCGAGCAACGGCGCACTCAGCTTGTACGTTATCAGCTGATTGACTGTGTAAACTTCAAAATAGCAAGTAGACAAGAAGCATGGACGGCGAAATCCCTGAAAATGCGCCGGAACGTAAACACCCTACTTAGCTAAACTTCGTGTTGTGTTGCTTATGTTTTGTTCCTTGCAGACTGCCCCGGCACTCAGAGCGACCAAGCCGGGAAGGAGTCGGCGTGTCAAGGCTGCCCGAATCAACAAATCTGCTCCTCCGGAGAGTTACGGGCGCCTGATCCAGCCATCCCGCACATACAGAACAGATTAGCGAATGTGAAACACAAGTACCTTATATTGTCCGGTAAAGGTGGAGTCGGAAAGAGTACTGCAACGTCAATGATCGCTCGTGCACTTGCGACAAACCCAGATCTCAGTGTCGCCGTCATGGATGTCGACATCTGCGGACCCTCGATGCCTCGCATCTTGGGTGTCGAAGGTGAACAAGTGCACCAGAGTGGGTCAGGCTGGTCTCCAGTCGTGAGTTCTTATCTTGTGTGGCATAATGGATTTTAGTTAATAATGGTTTATGTTTTTAGTATGTGGACGACAACCTCTCGGTCATGTCTGTTGGGTTTTTGCTTGGAAGCCTGGACGATGCTGTTATCTGGCGGGGACCAAAGAAAAATGGTAATAAACATTAAGCTGGCAAACTTCATTTGGCTTGATTTTGGATTGTAGGATTGATTAAGCAGTTTCTAAGTGAAGTTGATTGGGGAAACCTGGATTACCTTCTCATCGACACACCACCGGGTACGTCTGACGAGCATCTCTCTCTGGCGCAGTACTTGAAACCGTGCAGGATTGACGGCTGCATCATCGTGACATCCCCGCAAGAAGTTTCATTGATGGATGTTCGGAAAGAAATCAACTTTTGTCAGAAAGTAGGATTGCCTATTGTCGGGGTTATCGAGAACTTCAGTTGGTTCGTGTGCCCCAAATGCACCAAAGAGAGCACGATCTTCCCGCGTACTACAGGCGGTGCTGAGAAGATGTGTCAGGAGATGAACATCCCGCTTCTAGCACGCGTCCCCATTGACCAGAAGGTTGCTCAAACCTGCGACGAAGGAAAGAACATTTTCGAAACGCACCCGGACTCATTACCCGCGCAGGCCTATCTTCAAGTTGCTGCTGGTTTGTACTTGAGAAAAAATAGACTGCAGTTACTAAGAAAATACTAATTAAGTGTATTTGCAGCTCTGACAAACGTGAGCTAAATAACCAACTACATGGAATCGTTTACGTTTTTCAAATGACGACTTCCGAAAACGTCCGCAGTCCAGGATCCCCGCTAGAGGCTTTATATGGAATGCATCATGTTAGAAGCTGCATGTGAATCACACAAAAATTCCTATATTTTGTACGGAAATACACATTCTTTATTGTTTACTGTCGTCTGTTTTGCTCTCTTCAGTTATCTCTCCTTCGTTTTTGCCCTCTGTTAGAAAAAAAATTGTTATGTTTTGAGACAATTATAGTAATTAAAAGTTATCTAAGATAATTGGGTTACCGTGGGGCACAAACCGCAAGGAGTGACTGTATATTCAGAAACGCGATCTGTTGTTGGGTCCCTCTCCGAGAAATTCGTGTCCCAGCCGGTTGCCGCATTTTCCACACCAGAGTTCAATAGCGTTCGGGCGATCAGGCTCGGGTTTGGTAGTCAGCGAGTCGGGATGCAACACGCGATCAAATGCGGGCCATATGGAGTGATGTTCGAACTTGGAACGGCTGGAGAACAGCTCAAAACCGCATTGTGAACAAACATAGAATCCTTCAATAACAGTTATATATATCTTCGTCTGTCGGTCTACCTTTTGTGATTCATTTACCTGGTTCAAAATGGTCCCGATATATTTCTTCCTTATCTTGCAGCATGCAGAACGCCATTTTGCTCACTTCGCTTGGCAGCTTCAGATAACAACTTCGTCTTATTTACATACAATACAAAGGACCTGTTTCAAACACGTACCGATCGTTCCTATATATCGATTATTCAGTTTTCTGGCAATTATCGATTGTTGATAAAGTAGTGCGAGTTGATAGGGTTAACGTTAACTTCTGTATTTTATGGCATGAATATTTACATATGAGAATTGTAATTTGTACAGGAGGCATTCTTCAATGAGTCAAAAAAGTAAAATTATTTCTTCGCAGCAGCTTTCTTCGTTGCGGCTTTTGGCGACTGCGCAGCTTTGGCGGCCTTGGCAGCAGCAGCTTTAGCTGGAGCCTTCTTGGGTGGAGCTGCTTTCTTCGCTGGTGTAGCCTTTGGGGACTTCGCAGGTGCGGCAGCCTTCTTTGCCGATTCCTTGGCGGGGGCAGCAGCCTTGGGTTTCTTAGCAGCAGGCTTGGCAGCCTTGGGCTTCTCAGCAGCCTTGGTAGCCTTGGGTTTCTCAGCAGCAGGCTTGGCAGCAGCTTTGGGTTTGGTAGCCTTAGCCTTCTTTGGCGAAGCCTTCTTCTCAGCAGCTGGTTTATCGGCAGTCTTCTTGGGTGCTGCTACCTTTGGCTTCTTGTCAGAAGCGGGTTTGGGGGCGGCCTTTGCCTTCTTGCCAGTCACTGCAGCCTTCTTGTCAGAGATGCGGAAAGATCCTGACGCTCCAGTACCACCCTATCATAAGAAAAGAAATAGCGTTTAGCATACTGAACGATTAGCTAGGCTGATGTCGTCAATTGCTTACCTTGGTGTTCTTGAGATAGCCCGAGGCTAGGGCACGCTTCAGCGTCTGCTTCAGGTGGACATTGACAACCTTGGCGTCACCACCAACACTGTAGTTCGCCATGATGTACTTTAGGATAGCCTGGCGGGAAGATCCCGAGCGTTCCTTGAGCGCCTCGATGGCCGCGCTGACCATCTCGAGGTAAGGCGGGTGACTACCTCCAGCTTTCGGGGCAGCAGGCTTCTTGGCTTTGGGTTTCGGTGAAGCAGCGGGTTTCTCCTTGGGTGCAGCGGCCTTCCTCTTGGGAGAAGCAGCTGGCTTTTTCTGAGCAACGGGTTTCTTGGCAGCAGCCTTCTTTCCCTTAACAGGAGCCTTGGTCTCAGCAGCGTCGACTTCCATCTCCTGGGCTTCGGATTCGGAAGAAACTTCTTCAGCTTTGGGTTCAGCAACGGGCTCAGCAGCAGCAGGAGCAGTGTTGACTTCTTCGGACATCTTGAAATTCAAATTTACGCGGGAACGAGCAAGCGAGATACTTTGAGCGCGTAACGGTTATGGCGCGAATGAGAAACGTCCCTACCTATATCTACGGGGAACGCGGACGCCCAAGAGTGAACGTTTCCTTACCTCCGCGTTTGAAGCGCTGTACCACTGTATCGTCAAATGATCTGTGTTTTACGGGTCACCTTTGATCGCTCGTTAAAAATTAACTGGCCATCGTAGACAAACCGAATTTTTTTCTTAAAATTCAGCGTTTCCTCTTTTATGCACAGTATGTATTTGAAAAAATTGCGTCAATAATTTCTACCCCTAAACTGGCATTTTGTCTCTGGGTCTTTGGGAGCGGAAAGCGGGTACCTTGCGTTTTGGCTTATAGCCCCTTTCGTTTTCATCCAATCTTGAATTCAAACATACCAGGAAATTCTTCGCACATTCAGCTTTCAAATTATGTATTTTAATTATTTTTAAAGAATTCTTGACAGCGAATAAACGAAATGAAACACGCACGAAGAAACACAATCCGCTGAGGTCCGCGGCTCCGTTCGCCCCAATTGACTCGACAAGCAGAGCATTCTTTTTCTTGCTTTTCCTTGGATATTCAAACTCATTTCATTTTGATATTGACGCCGATAAACGTGTTATTTTTTGCGGATTCTGAAAATGTACGAAAGATTTATAAACAAGCGGTTTTAAGAGAGATATTTCATGGGAACCGTTGTGCGCACTTGGCATTTTGGATGCAACTCGAGTCGTGACGTCAACCGACATTTCGCTCAACTCCCGTGTGAATCAAAACCAAAATTCTCTTATTAAATGACTGTACTGCTATAAAAATAACAGGCAACTGAAATTGAAATTACGTCGAAATAGTGACGTTCCTTTAAAGGACAGGAAGGTTCAAGTTTGGCGAGCAAAACTAGAACCGAGAAGAAAAGGGATTTCAAACGGCAAAGGAGAAGAACCGTATACAGATGTCTACCTAGTTAGTACTTATTTATTTAACTTTTTTCTACTTATTATTTAACCGTTAATAGCTCCTCTTTATTCATATTAAAGATATGGTTTTACACATACAAGTCTAAGATTGTACACAGTGTGTTGAGATTTGCATGAACTACGACATTTGCTGAAGATATGCGACATGTATTCAAACTGCCGGGAAATCGAGTGCCTTTTGCAAGTTGGTACACGAGACGCCATATTGGATTCGTCGTGATATGTAGTCCCGTCGTTCGTTGACCAAATGATCTTTTGCAATAAACACTCTGTTAAATACACTAATTGAATTTAACTACAATCAATATAGAGTATAAGTTGACAGAGAAGGATAGTAATCTGGATGCTGTTTTTCTAAAGCGATTGTTTCTCATAAATCTTGGGATTCCTGCTGCTGGCCATAGCTTGAATGGAATCATATGCAGAGAATCTTTACGCTATCTCTTGTGTATGCAATGAGATGCTATGAATCTCTTTGGTTTGAAAGCTTCCTTGCAAGGGACACATTTATTCGTGCTGTAAAAAGAAACATATACAACAGCGGGACCGCCAGGAAACCGAATAACGCAAAGGGTTTACAACCTCGTTAACACTCCGGTCATATGCATACAACATTAATTAAAATTAAGAGATCGAAGTTCATTTAATAGCCCCGTATATCTATTTAATTTCTGTAAAATGTAAATAGATATTAATACCGTAATTTAAACTGAGATCTATATTATGAATACCAATTGCATAACAAATTATAAAATGTATAGACATGGGGTTAAAATATAATGTAATAAACTCCAATTAAATACAATATGGAACTGAAATTATAATTCAATTGTTGTGTAAATATAAAGCTAGAATATTTATTCAATATAAACTATAAATAACATGGATTCATTAAACTAAAATAATAAATACTAAACACAATAAAATTAAATCAATTTCTATAGGAAAATCGATTTGTAATTTGATCGATTTACCATCGGCGCCTACTAGGACTAATAGGAATATGTCAGTAATCTATAGAACACGTCAAAGTCGCTTTCCTCATGAAAATAAAGATAAAAAAATAAAATGCGATACTTCGTAACGACCGTGAGTTCCGGTCAATGAACTGTCCCACTTTATATCAAATTTTTTCTCGTACTTGCAGTGCAGAGAGTAAGTGCAATAGCACGCTCTCGGGGAGAGGGGGTAATACACGATTTCCCTTAAGGTTTATAATGCGTACTACGTTAATGACCATATCAGCAAAACATCTTTCGTGTTTTCGAAAACGAATTATTTTATTTGGAATGGCGAATTTTTTTTTTACAAAAGTCGGAACGATGAGAATAATTTACACGTGAAATGGAATGTGATGAGATCAATTCAAAAAATTATTTCCTGGCTGCAACAGTGGTCTTCTTCGCAGCAGGCTTGACAGCAGCTTTCTTCGGCGCGGCCTTGGCAGCGGGGACCTTCTTGGCGGGCGAGTGTCCCGCTGCAGAAGCAGCTTTCTTGGTCTTGGGGGCCTTGACTGCAGCGGCACCAGTAGCTCCTCCCTTCTTGGCAGCAGCCTTCTTAGGCTTAGCAGCTCCAGCTTCCTTCTTGGGTGCAGCAGCTTTGCTCGTCTTGGCCGCGGGCTTCTTGGTCGCCGCTACTTTGGGTTTCTTCTCGGCAGCAGGCTTCGGGGAAGACTTCTTGGCCACTGCCTTCTTCTCTGCAGAGAGACGGAACGAACCGGAGGCACCAGTTCCGCCCTATAACGAAAACAAGTAGTTAGGTATCGTTCTTAAGGGTGTACAAGTTGTGTGGAGTAGACTAACGACTTGTCGAATAGCTATAGATCTCGAAGAAGCAAAATAAACCATACCTTGGCGTTCTTCAGAGCTCCCGAGGCTACACCACGTTTCAAAGCCTGCTTCAGATGCATGTTGACGGCCTTGGCATCATTACCAACGTTGTAATTAGCAATGATGTACTTCAGGATGGCCTGTCTCGACGATCCCGAACGCTCCTTGAGGGCCTGGATAGCTGAGCTGATCATCTCTAGGTAGCTGGGGTGGTTAGCAGGAACTGCAGCTTTCTTCGTTTTCGCCTGCTTCTCTTTCTGCGGAGTCTTGGCGGCAGCAGCCGGAGCAGCAGCGGCGGATTTAACGTCAGCGGCAGACATTTTGGTGGATGATGTTAGCGTGTTTATGGCTCGGCGGGCGAGTAGCGAATGAATAGCCGAGGGACGACTGCTTTCACCCTATGTACCAGGGACGCGGACGCTCAAGCACGGACCATCTTTCGGCGCCATTGCCTTGAAGAGTGTGTTTCTGTGCTTTGAGCGCGGTCTTAAAGAATTCACAACTCCGAACTGAATTAAGTTATAGTAAAACTGTTAACTTAACTACGTACGGGAATGATTTAGCAACATTTTAGTGTCACGAAATCTAGAACTTTATAACGAAAGGGAAAATTCGATTATAAAGAGATAAGTTGAAGTGTTGCAACCAAAACGACTTTAGTTTCCTTTTTCTCTTAATTCTGATTTTAACATTTAGGTACTCAAACTTATATCAATCGAAAGATAATTGAACTAGCTATTAGCTGATATAATTTATAAAGCCGATTTCGCATTCACCCGCTGGTAAAGCCGATCTCAAGATGAGCCAACTAACACAACCGTTAACTGCGCAGTTGTAGACCGACGAAACAACGACGGCCGCACATTGCCAAATCCCCTGTGTACTCGTTCGGGATTATTCTACTAATGACATCAACTTTGCAATCAGTGTAACTAATTACAGTTAAATATAGTACAAATGTTATCCAACGTAAAGGCTGTCATTGCTTAAAGTGGAATCCGTAACGTAGAAAAATTGTGTAATTTGCTCCTCCGTCTTCCTAAATTTCAAACATCTTCGTGCCTTTGTACAAGTTTTCCATTCCTAAAATCAGTTTTCTTTTCAGTTTCATATACCGCACTACATAATTAGTTAAATTTAATTTAAGTCCCAAATTAATTAATTTGAAATTCATATTATAGATCAGTTGAATTCTCCAATTGAAAGTTTATATGGCGATTGCAGAAAAGAGAAACCCGGAGAAACCTAAAATGGCCGACTCGCTTCAGTAATCTTCCTTTGAATTGAAATATACTTAATTAATAATTTGATCAACTATATGACTACTGGACATGTCTTGAATGGTCACATGCCACGGTGATTAAATACAGTGAATCTATTATCATCTGTTCGACACTGGAGATTTTTAAGTAGAAACTTATTAGCGTTTTGGGAAATTAAAGTTAATTAACTTGTGATTAAACCTCTGTTTATTGCACAGCAAAAAGTCGTTCGTATGGGAATTAAGTATTTCTAAAGTATGCGAATGTTTAAACGGAATCCTAGATCAGAATCTTGTTAGAATCTTGAGACATGGAGCACAAGTTGTTGATTCATATCACGTTGCTCGATGTTGTTTTTACTTGTTTATTGTAGCTATACATTTAAGCTGCAGATAAGATAGCAAGTAGTTATCAATTAAATTAATAACGCCCCTTTGCATAAGAAGTAACAAAGGTACATATATATAACGAGCGCGCGTCAAATTTTGAATCGTACAAAAGGGTATATGTTTCAATTAAAGAAGTTTGGCGCGCGCTGTAGAAGTTTCGATAACGCAATATATCTATTACGGAACAGATAATGTAAGGTTTAAACCAGTTATTCATAGGTTAGATTTGAATTACACGAGCGATGACTCTAAGTATAAAGGAATTAAACGAGGAATTTCCTATAACGGACATGATTCAGAGCGCGCGCGAGCTTATAACGGACAAAGAACACTTGGAAACGTTACGTTTACTATAATTATCGCCAAGTAATTTGCATTTAAGTGGAATATGTTATCTCGAATGAGACATCTGAATACAACTTTAGCCTTTAATGAAATGACACGGTTGAGAAACCTCAATGACCGCTGTTTAATCCCAATCTCGTTAAACTTCCTTAAACCGCATTTACAAGTTTGTCAGTTAAAGATAATTGACATAAAGTTTTTTGAACCACAAACGCATTTCGATTAAAACAAATAACTTTTGCTGATTTATTTCCGAATCAGTTAGCTGGGGATTGAATTTTTCTCTGAGTTGGTTTTTGATAAAGAGGAGATTAATGAACTGTGTTATTGTTGAAATGTTTTCACCATGTCGAAGTTGGTTTAGTCTTTTATTATTGACTGATTACAATTCTAAACAATATCTTCATCCAATCATGTGTTGAGTGAATAAACAAACGAAGAATGTTCAGATATATAAGATGGCGACCGGTCCAGCAACGTTTCGGAGCGCTTCAGCAACTTTTTGGTGTTGAAATATCAATTTCCCGCCATTTTTATAATTCAAGCTCACGTCTATACTCCTGTATTACAATTTAGGTAACATAGACGATATTACAGAAAGAACGATACGCATATTGGGAAGTTAAAAACAAACTGCGACACATACAATCAAATCAACTGACGTCACGCAATGGTCGTTTCGAAGGCGAACAGAAAAAAGACGCAGAAATTCAAACCCTCGATGATAAATTTCCCACCAAAACTGTGCAATTACCCGTTGCAATTGACAGTACTGAAAAATGTTATTGCAAATTCAAGTGCAATCGCAGAAAGATGAAATGCAGCAACATTAGAATGACGTTATATGGTTAACGGTAATGGCGTGCAGTAATCATGGTAGTTGGAGTGGAGACGAGACCCCGCGTCGGTTGTGTTTCTTGACGCGACTTTGAAAATTCACCAAACTTTTCCTAATCACGGCAAAAGCATAAGATTTAAACCAAACGAGAGGAAATTGAAAGAAAAATAGAATATTATAAGGTTTATTAAAGTTTAGAGAAATATTTTATTTTCTAGCCATGAAAAGGAGAGCACACTAGGAGAGCCGGCCGACCGACCCACGTATTATTCGAAATTTCTAATCAATGTTTACTCACATCGCAAAAGACTTTATAGCAAACTGTTCAGCAGGATGTCTACTTTCAGGAAATGTATCCGCTATTGTTATCCGATGAATTGCCAAAAAGATATCAGCGATTAAATGCGAGTCTCAAAGCACAAACGGGTCGCCCGGTGCGGCAGATTGTGGCCGCCGAGAGAGGCAAGTGTCGCGTTCGCTCTTGAGCGTCCGCGCTGCCTATTCATATAAAGCCGGCTAGGCTCGGTGCCCGTCATTCACTCGCACTCGCTACATCCGAAGCGCCTCCCTTCAAGATTCGAATTTCCCGCGCAAATTCAAACATTCAAGATGTCCGACGACGCTAACGCTACCGTTACCATCGCTGAAGCTGCGGAGAACGCTAAAACCGAAGCATCCACCGAGCAGGAGATGGAAGTCGACGCTGCTGAAGCCAAGTCCCCGGCCAAGGGAAAGAAAGCTGCTGCCAAGAAGACCGCCGCCCCCAAGAAAGCTGCTGCTGGAGCTAAGAAGGCTGCTGCTCCCAAGAAGGAGAAGGCTGCTGTCCCCAAGGCTGCTGCTCCTAAGGCCAAGAAACCTGCTGCACCCAAGGCTACTGGTAACCATCCTCCTTACATTGAGATGGTTGTTGCTGCCATCGAGGCTCTGAAGGAACGCACTGGCTCGTCTCGTCAGGCGATTCTCAAGTACGTCCTTGCTAACTTCAATGTTGGAAATGACGCCAAGGCAGTCAACGTTCATCTGAAACAGGCCCTGAAACGTGGTCTTGCTTCGGGAAACCTCAAGAACACCAAGGTATTTATTTGTCTATTTTAACCTGTATCGATAATAATTCATCTTCTATTTAATTCAGTAATTGTTATTTGAATATGATTTATTAAGTGGATCCTATTTTCTCTTTAAATAGGGTGGTACTGGTGCCTCGGGATCGTTCCGCGTCTCCAGCGAGAAGAAGCCTGTCGCAGTGAAGAAGACGGAGAAGCAGCCCAAAGCTGCTGCTGCTCCTGCTGCTAAGAAGGCTGATAAGCCAGCTGCTGAGAAGAAGGCTGCCCCCAAGAAGGCCAAGGCTGCTAAACCCAAAGCTACTGCTGCTGCTGAAAAGCCCAAAGCCACCAAATCGCCCGCTAAGCCCAAGGCCGCGACGCCTGCCAAAGCTGCTGCTCCCAGCCCGAAGAAGGCTACCCCGGCCAAGAAAGCTGCTGTGAAGCCTCCGAAGGCCAAGGCTGCTGCCCCCAAGAAGGAAACTCCCAAGAAGGCTCCCGCTAAGGCAGCAGCTGCTAAGGCTGCGAAGGCAGCCAAGTCCCCGAAAGCTGCTACCAAGAAGGCTGCAGCAAAGAAATAAACTGTTGTTTTTGCGCGTGTTTTACATTGGCTGAAACCAGAATTGCATTGTGTATATAACGTTTGTAAATATATTTTTGGTATGAAATATGAAAACGGTTTTTCTCACTTACTGGTTAGATATATAGTTTAAAAATGGCCGAAATTGAGTGGAACGATTCGGAATTTTGATTTGACAGTTTAAGGAAACCTTAACTTTATCCGAGAAGCATAAAATTGACTAATCTTATTCCCTAAATGAATTAGAATTACGGTATCTATAGAACAGTTGGGTATCAGTACACTGGGTATCTGGGGTTACCTTATACAGTTTTAAAATTGGCGCCAAATGAATTAAGCAACGATTTGAAAGTCAAGGAAAGATCTCATAACATTACACGCTTTATATGTAGGTGATCAAATCACTGAAACTGCCGGAACCGTTAAATAGTATATGTGAAATGAAGCGCGATTGGTTAATAAATTTTGACATAATTTATCATCAAGTTGTACGAAATCAGTCTTTAAAATAACGTAAGCCTAGTCCATCGCCATTTTGCCTTATTGTACTACCTATTATAAAGATTTAAGCATGCCGCGTATTTATTTTATATTAATTAGCCGTTTCTTCAAACTGAATTTAAAAATCGAGCAATATTTAAAATCCATTTACAAAGCGGTTTTTTATTTTACTACATGGCAATGTTGGGGCGTTTTAGCGCAGCAGACGAAATATAGTCCGGGGTACCTCTGAATTAACACAGGTTTAGGATTGTTTTTGAAGAAGCACTTAGCTGGAATAAATACAATATGTTTGGGGCAATTTCAAAAGCGTTGTGTGAATTGAATCCAGGTAAGGGGATATCAATTACCAAAGTGCTTTTTTCCAAATTATTGTTTAAGTTTTTCTTTTATATCA
>JAIQCU010000663.1:0-40358 GCA_022114935.1 Leptestheria dahalacensis | reverse complement strand
CTTTACATTAATTCTATTCAGTGTTTTTCAATACCTTTAAATTAAAGGAGTATGATAGAACCATAGTATATACAATTAATATATAGAACAGTAAGTTCAAGAAAAGTATTATTTAAATTAAGAAAAAAGGCATCATTGAAATGAATCAAATGGTGTACCCGGCACGCATCTGCCTGCTCCCTTAGCGCCGAAATGGTCGATCCAAAAGCCTCCAAATCAGACACCAAAGCCTCGTGCTTCTTCAGCAGGGCTTCAGCAGAATCCTCGTCCTTTCCGTAGTCGACACTGCCGGCGAGCGGCTCCTTCTCCTTCATCCAGGATTCAGCTTCATTGGCATCGGCAAAGTACTGGTGAGCCTGCAGGGAATCCTCCAAATCCTGCTTCCTCTGCATCGACCTCTCCTTCAGCTGGGCCCAGTGATCGGCCAGGCTTCCAATGCGGCTGCGCACCTCTTCGGCGGCAAAGTGGCCGTTGTCCGCCATCTGTTCACCAGCCTGGCAAACGGCCCACACGCGGGGCTCGTGGTTATTAATCTCGGCTGTAACGGCCTGGTGTTTCTTGATCAAATTTTGGACTCCAATGAGATCGCGGCCGCGGTTATTCGACGCCGCAATCGGTTCCTTTTCGCGAATCCAAGCCTCTTCGTCTTCGACGTCGCGGAAGAGTTGCTGAACGTGCAGAGAGTCCAGCAGCCGCTGCTTGCGCAGCGTCATGGGCTGCTGCAGCGCCTCGTAGCGGTCAGTGACAGTCTTCTGCTTGGTGATGATGCTGTCGACGTCAAAATGACCCGATTCTAGAAACTGCTGAGCAGCAGCCTTGATGGCGTCGATGCGATCCTGATGCGAAGTGACGTCGGCCTCGAGGAGGGCGTGCTTCTTCTGCAAGTTCTGGACGCTGGTCAGGTCTTTGCCGTAGTCCTCGCTGAGCAGCTGGCCTTCGATTTCGCTCAGCCAGATCTCGAGGTCTTCGACACCGCGGTTAAACTGCTGCTGCTGGGAAGCCTGTTTCAATTATTTAAAAAATTGAATTAAACTGATCACAATAGATGTAATTTGAAGAATAATAATAAAACGCGTAGAAATAAACACCTGTCCCGATTGTCATTGGAATTTACAATTATATTTTTTTCCTGTTAAATCTAACACAATATCTTCGATGCGAAGATAATAATTAAATATTAATACCTCATCCAATCTTCATTTAAACCACTTAATATTAAATTAAACACATTATCTTAATAGAAAAGATTAACAGTAGAGGGTGGAGAAAAGAATACCTATCCCAACCTTCATTAAGTTATAATTCAACTGAATTCGTAAATTTAAACACAGCATCTACGAATGAGGGAAAATAATTAAATCATTGGAAAACGTACCTGTCCCAATCTCGACCCTTTGCGGTCGGTGGCGGCCAGCAAAGTCTCCCACATTTTAATGATTTCCTCCATGCGGGATTGGATCCTATCGGCAGCCCAGTGTCCACTTTCAATCAGTTCCGTCCCTACGGAGGCCAATTCTTCAATGCGGCTCTTATTGGCGCTCAGTTCCTGTTCAAAAGTCTGGTGCTTTTGGACTTTGCCGTTCAAATTGGTCGGATCCAGGTAGTTGTCGTCGGTGGCGAACTTGAGCTTCTCGTTGATCCAGCCCTTGGTCTCGTCGCAGTCGCGCTCAAACTGCTGGAAGCGGTAGGAATCCTCCAGCAGAGTGCGGCGGTTGTTGGATTTCTCAATGAGAGCAGCGCGGCGGTCCAGAAGGAGGGCACGACGCTGAGCCACGTCATTAGCAGCGTAATGCTGACCTGTGTATATGAATTAAAGCGGATAAGTAAGACGCACGAATAGTAACACAGTAAAACATTAAAAAAAAATACATACTGACCATATTTGGGTAATTCAACATTCATACTCATTAAAAGGTAGCAACTAATAAATTCTAAATATTAACACACATAAAAAATACCGCATAACCGTGTTTAGTTAATTTAATTACATTAACTGATGACGGTAATATCAAACTTGAATGAGGTAATAACAATTAATGTTGGTATTAATTTGTTAAAACTAACATTCTAATTTTGAAAAATGATTCCAGTAATAGTTAAATATGAAAAAATACGTATAATGAAAAAGGGGAACTTTTACCCTCAATCAGCTTGGTGGCGAATTCGTCCAACGCCTTGATTTTCTCCTCCTGAGCAGCCAGCGACTTTTCGAAATCCTCGTGCTTCTTGATGAGGGCTTCGACCGAGTCGAGCGAGTCTCCCAAATCGTCGTTGGAGAGGAAAGCTTCCTGCTTGGCCATCCACGTATCGGCTTGTTCAGTGTCCCTATTGAAGAAGTTAAAATAGAGATGACGCATCACATTTGATTCCACTTAAATTGAATTATTATCATCCTAATTAGTAAAATCGACAAACCGGTAGAAGAGCTGCAGATCCATGCACTGTTCATAAAGAATCCGGCGTTCCTCCCAGAGGGAGAGCAGCGTTTGCTTCTCATTATCCAGGGTTACCAGTCTCTCACGGACTTCGGGCGCGGCCCAGTGGTTCTTCTCCAGCAGGGTTTGTCCGGACTCGGTAGCCGAGCGGAAGCTATCCTCGCGGGCGTCAATCTCGCCGCGGTGTTCCTGATGACGTTCCAGCAGCGCCTCGGCCCCTGCAACGTCCTTGGCCAGCTCGTCGGCTGCGATGATGGATTTCATGTCGTGAATCCAGGAAATCAAGTCGCGGAAGTCCGAGAGGAAACGGTGGAGGAAGTATGAGTCGTCCAGGCGACGTTTGCGCTCCTATGAAGTTAACTTTGATTTAATACTTAGTTTAATCTGCTCGGTTAACTTTATTATTCTACTATCATTTTCATTTTCTTTATTAACTTTTAATATCTGAAGTTAATTACTACCTACTTGTTTCATTAATAAACTTAGCTTAAATTTATGTTAGATTGTATCGTCAATCAAATACTAGTTTACTTTTATTACTAAATTGGTTTGTAATAGACTATTAATTATTTTTCAGTTTTTATTCAACTGTTAATAAGTTATATTTAATGCTTTTCATTTCAACAAATTGACTATTAGTTTCATATTAGTTTATAGCTTAGTATATTAGTTTATAGCATACATAGTTTCTTTTATAATTGCAGATTTATTTATAATGCTAGCTGTAAAAATTTTATACTGATTAATATGTATTTCGATATTTTAAACGCTCCTTTAATATTATTTGATTTTCATCCATTGGCAATTAATTCTTATTTCAACTAAGAAGTATAATATTTAATTATAATAAATTTATTCCGTTAATTATTTAAATTTTCTTCAAAGCGTCATGCTTATTGTTAATTTAAATAAAATACCTTTGCTTTTTCGGTAAGTCGTTCCCAGTTGTTGACAATCTCCTGGTGCTTTGCCTTGATCTGATCCGCATGATCCGGGTGAATACCGCAGAGTCGGGCGGCTTCCTGTCCCAGGGTCATAACTTTGTCTTCCAAGGCAGCCAGGTCGCGTTCGACACCCTCGTGCTTGCGCTGAAGGGTCTGCACGCTGGCCAAATCGCGTCCGAAGTCGTCCGATGAGAGGACGACATCCTTTTCAGTGATCCACGAGATGGTTTCGTCGGCGTCGCGGTTGAAACGCTGGATTTCGTGTGCGCCAAAAAGCTTCTCCTGGCGATTGAGCGCTAGCATGCGCAGTCTCTGCCAGGCTTCTTTTAGTTCCTGCAACGAAATAATATTATACAAAACTATTATGTAAACTTAATACATATGAATTACCTTTCGTTATTATATTAAAATATCAAGTGTTGATACTATTATTCCATATTAATATCTAGCATTATTTATCATTATATTTATATTTATAGTTAAAGTATTCGATAATTGAAATTATAGCATTTAACAGGATAATTAGAATACAAACCTCTTTGCGGCGGTTGATGACTTCATTCTCAGGGTGACCCTCCTTGACGAGTCGGTCGGCGACCTCAGCGACTTCGGTCACTCGGAACTCCTGTGCGGCCATGTCCTTCTGAAACTCGTCAAACTTGCGCTGGAGGACCTCAACGTGCTCGAGGTCGGATCCGAATTCATCGGAACTAACGAATGCTTCCTGAATGTGCAATTACCATAAGAGTGATCTGATGAGTTGGTTGGAAACGGCTATATATTTTACCTTGTCGTTGATCCAAAACATGACTTCATCGCACTGTCTCAGGAACTGGACCAAGACGAGCGCCTGCTGCAGTCGCATGCCTTTGTCGGCCAGCCTGGTGAGCAGTAGCTCCCACAGACGGTGAAGTTCGTCCAGTCTGACACGGATCACCTCAGACGCAAAGTGACCCTCGCCGATCATCTCCTGACCGGTATTGTCCAGCGTCACAATGGCGTTGCTGTGGGCGGCCACTTCGGCTTCAAACGCCTGGTGTTTCTGGATCTTGGCCTGAAGGTTGGTCGGATCTTTGTAGCTCTCGTCGGACGCCGCCTGGAGCTTCTCCAGAATCCACGACTCGAGTTCGTCAGCATCTCGCTTGAAGTACTGGAACTTGCGGGAATCCTCGAGCTTCTCGCGCTTGAACTTGGCGTCGTACTTGAACTGGGCGTAGCGGTTGAGGACCTGCTCTCGCCTCTCTTGAATGTCCTCCGCCGTCTCGAGGATTTTCACCTCCTTCGGAGCAATAGCCTGCTCCATGTGTGTCAAATCCTTTTAAACCTAGAGCAATCAGAAGATAAAATTAAAATTTGCTTCAAGTATGATGACGTCACTTGGGGACCGGCCGCACCCATCAACAGCCGGGCTAGTCTCCTGCGGAAACGTCAATAATTCAAATACTTCTTTTCAGATTATATCCCACTACGTTTTACTCGCCAATCTTAAAACTTAAAACAATCGATGCGCTGATTCTGTAAGTAAATTGAGAATGCGTTATTTACCTTTGAAATAGTCAATAATATTTGGGAAAACAAGAATGGAATTGTAGCTCGGGGGCTTTCGACTCGACCGTTCAACTCGACATAGACGCAAATGGCGACCGTGGCGGCAGCCGTCGATGCCGATAATAACCACAAGTTGTTAAACTCGTCATGCCAGGCGGGGTTTCATGGATCTTCCGTTCGCGTGAGGATAGGTGCTGCCATCTGTGGCGTTTCTGTTAAGTTGTATCCCATCTATCTTTTCTGAATGTTAACCTTAACGGCACAAACTGAGCGTTTAGTTTAACTTACAATATTTTATTCTACATAATATCAAAATGGACCCAAAATTAGAAATTGAAGGAATGTAAACTTTAACATGAAGCATTTGGAATGTCTAGGTAAAATACTGAAATACGTTAATTTCAACTAATTGAATTTTGATTGTAAATATTTGATTTTTATTAAATTGTTATGTGATCTGAAATCTTTACTAATTCTGTAATTCACACACATGCGCTTTAATGACAACTAAATTTATGCATCAGCAAACTTGTCAAGGTTATATACATTAGGTGATAACTTTACTAATTCACATAATACTTTAATTGAAGTATAATTCCTAATGAATTCAACTACAGTTTAACCGAATCAGTAAACTGTTCAAAGTTATCCGACGTATGGCGTTTCTAACTCTAACCAGGACCGGTCGATACACAGCAAGTCCCAGGCATTGCAGTTACAAGACCAGCTATGGGGCGGTCCGGCCGCAATTGGATACAGGGTGAGAGCAGCACGGGAGGGTGGAATTGTGGGAGTAAGGAGTTTTCTAAATAAAGCTTAGCCCTCATGTCCGTGGTATGCGTGTATGTACTCAATGATAAGGGGAATGAGAGAGGGAGAGGATGTTAAAACAAAAAACAAATTCAAAACCTGCGAGTTATCCGTGATAAGAGATAACCAATCAAATACGTGTCAAATTTTTACAAAAATTAAAAATAATTACCCAGCAAGTAAAAATTCAGTCGAACGACTGCAACAGTGATTCGTAAGTCATTTATGAATTCAAATAATAAAATCAGTACGAGTTGCAATGAAATTGCGTCTCGTATCCTCTCTAGTTGTAGATAGTTGGATAAATGTAAAAATTTAAAGTAAATTTTATAATTTTCTTAAAGATTGAATACATGTCAATATATCGAGATTGGGAAGTTGATTCTAACTCACTTTCAGCTGCAGAATTTGCAAAACTAGATCAGGTTACACAGCTATATGTGATACCCAGAATCTGAAGATTCCCAAGGTGAACGCGGTAACCGTACGAACAGGTACTGTGTGGTTTTGGTTACCTCCAACGGACTGCTTTGCTTTGGTACCGTTTCTATTGAACCGAAATCACGTCCGAGGGATATTAGATCCAAGTCGTGACCCGAGGTCAATCTAGTACAATCTAGAGCAATAAAAAAAGGGTTCTTGCTGGGGAAAAGTCAATTGCTTATAGCTCTTATACTTTCAAATATATAGCCACTTAAAAAATACTGGGTGTAGATGTAGTAGCACTTAATGTAATCCTAAAGTTTCGTTTAAATCGCTTTGTAAGTTTAGCCAAAATAAAATCCTAAATGTTAGAAATTACAGTAGTTTTTCGAAATTGAGGACCCTATTTTTATGGCTCTAGACTGTACTGTGTCAGGATACTGCCGTATGGTTTTTCTTTGTAGATTACACAAGGTTATGAAATTTAAATATATGTTAATTTAATTTACCGTGATTTACATTATTACCGGTGTGAGATATTTACGTGAAATACGTAAATCATGATCACAAATATCAATGAATCACACGGGAGCTTTACGGACTATCATTCATGCAATACCAAAACAAGTGCACAAAATTCATTTATCACTATTTTACCTCATACAAATATATATATACCTTATATTTCAGTACGGTTTATCAAGTTTGAAATAATATGATTTCGCAAGGCCATGTAGAACCGTGCTGACATTGCTTTTTATTCAGTTTAAATTTTAACCCTGTATACTGCAACTTAAGATTTGCAACGAAACAACAATCTAGTAAATTTCATTCTTAATTACATAAGGAAAACTCAATTTTAAAAAACAATTATAACTGGGCCACGTAGCTCTGATACAAGCTGAGATCCTTCCTCGTGGGTTTCGTGGTTCCAAGTCCTCTCTGGATGTAATTCATGTAGATCCCGGCCGACGATTTGCCCACCGTCGGGGTTACCACCTGCAGCGAGCTATCGATAGTGAAGGCGCTCTGTTGAATCAGTTTGACGGGTTTCTTGGCCAGTGACGACAGGTTGGAGGTGCAGCTGGCAGCCATGTTGGAGTATCGCTTGTAGACGGTGACGTCGTTCTTGTGCGGTGGGTGCAGCTCGACGCCGTAGACCTGCTTCATGGTGGGGAACACCTGGCCAAAGGTGAGTCTCTTGTCGCGTGACGGGTTTTCTTTCTGCTTGCAGCTTTTCTCTTTATCCGGCCTCACCTCGCCGACTTTCTCGTCGTCGTCGTCTGAACTCTCAGAGTCCGTGCTGCAAAGTATTAAAATCCTCAATATTAAACAAACTGGTTAAGTTTTAAACATGTCATGATAGATTTTATTATATTTAGTAGATCAGCTCAAACTTTGCCAGTGCATTCATTCAGCATTGGAACCAGGATCACAGCAGCACAAACTGCTTGATTAACAAATGTTAGATGTTCAATGAATCGACCAGCAATTGACTTGAAACGTTTAGAATATCAACAGCACTGAACTGTGCAAATGATTACCCGAGGAAAACTTGGGCACTTTTATTTTAAAGATGGGATTTTTATGTTACATTTAGCAGACCAATTCAAACTTCATTAACCTGATATGATTCATCAGGATTAAAATCAGGATCTCAGCAGCAACGACTACCATACAGATGCAAAAGCAGAAGTAAAGAGCTAATAGATTGAATTCGTCCCTAAATTACCAATAACCCTCAGACTAATGACATTAAATATAAAAATATGAACTTGATTGACATCACGCAATTGAACAGCAATAATAATCACGGTAAGTTAATTACGTTCGTTCATTAACTTTCCTCGTTAATGAAATAACTTCACATGAGAGTGATTTTGGCTAAACTAACGGCTCAAAATCACTGAAAATTTGACGTTACACGACTAGTTAATATCACAATTGCCACGTAAATTTCTATTGTCATCCAGCAGAACCTGTTGAAGATATAAGTAAAATAATCTGGATGAATTTTTCTCCTGCTGTACCCTTTTTTGGGAACAGACTTGCACTCTTTACCAGTACATTCACCAGGCAAACAAGCAAGATCACAACAATGCTATTACACGCACATACGTAAAAACCGATGACAAAGCTGTTGGCTTAAATACCGTGGCTAATTTGCTATTATCCTTCAGATTTAATGACATTAAAGAGAAATCAATCATTGTGATATTTATACACTGCAATTTATAAATTATTGATGATAATTATTAATTGTAACTGTGATTTTAATTAAGGCTCATTATTAGGCATCAATATATTCATTTACCTGTTGCTCGAATTGGTACTACCGGTGGAACTCTGACCGGTCAGTGAAGGGTTTTTCAGGTTGAGGGCCTTCTTCGAGCTGAGCTCCTCCCTTCGTTTCCCCGGCCGGACGCGCACGGAGAACGGACTAAAATCGGTCGTGAAATTGGGCATGAAATCGCGAACCGAGTGGCTGACGGCGTACGCGAACAGGTCCGACAAGATGCTGAACTCGAACGGACGGTAGTACTCGTAGTAGCCGTCGACGATGATATCCTCGTGGTTGCAAGGGACCATCATTGTGCAGGTTTTGGACACCTCGTCGTACGCTAGGGGAAGCGAACGTAGTACCGACTCCTCCCACCACTGAGTGTACGTGGTGCCAGTTCTGAAGAGCAATTTATTAAGAAACACAGGTTAGAGACACATCAGTATGAGATGAAACGGATGAAGTTATTACACGCGAAATTGACTAGAAAGGAAAAGTATTTAAAAAAAAACCGCAAGCTCTGAATTAAATGAAGTTAACAATTCGAAAAAAATTATTAACGATTAAGATTATTAATTGTTAATTATGATATTAATTTATCATATTAAACATTACTACATCAAAATTATTATTATAATATAATACGAATATCTAATTAATTTAAGTTATTTTAGCGAAACCATTCAATGCAGTTAGAGAACTTGGAAATAGTTTAAGCAGTATTTAAAAGATACTATTAATTATACATTTATTACTAATACTACCGTAATATAATTACTAACAAGAACAACTTCTATATATCATCTGTCTATCTATCTATCTGTCTACCTATCTGCCTACTTACCTACCTGTCTGTCTATCTGTCTGTCCAGCTATCGATCTATTCATCCATCTATCTAACAATCTATCTGTCTGTCTCCCTGCCAATCTACCTATCTGTATACCTATCTGTCTGTCCAACTATCAACCTACCCTTCCACCCATCGATCTGTCTATCTACTTGTCTATAGATCTGTCTGTCTAGCTATTCAAGTTTTACCTAACTTTCGATTTGTATCGTGTATCTGTTTAGATGTCTACCTCTCTATCTATCTATCTAACTGCCTACTTGCCTACCTGTCTGTACAGCTATCCATCCATCCATCCATCCATCCATCCATCCATCCATCTATCTATCTACCTGTTACCTATCTATCAAAATAACGATCTATACATCTATCTACTATACTTGACTACCTATTTATATATCAAACTGTCCATTAACCCACCCATCTATCCAGGTAACTATCTACCTACAAGACGGAAAGCCAAAAGTGTATTTTGTCTTGTTTCTACCTGGGTTTGAGAAGACCTGCTCGATGAAGGTGCTGATCCGTAAGAAGCTCCCAAATCGGTGGCCGATTTTCTTGAGGAACGAAAACACCCAAGAACAGGTTGATGGCGTTCTGCTTGTCAGCATCTAAAACCGTATTTCGACCAAACCAATCACATTTATTGAGAATTATCCACACTATTCTATTTTAGACATAATATGCATTTTAATTGATGGGCAGTTATTCACACGATGAAATAAGATGATCACTACTGTAAATACAACGTCAAATACTATCAATTATATATAAAACAAAAGGATACATTTCGTAATTATATATATTATATATAATATATATTATGTTACGCTTAATAACACAATTGCAGAATTCTTTTATCTGTAAGCAATGATTTTGCACATCCTATACAGTTCAGTTTAAAAAAAAATTAAACTGTTATTATTTTATTCATTAATTTACCTGAGAAGGTGTTCGAGTAGTATCTGCTCAAGGTCTGCATGATATCGTTGCCCTGCGAAGTCCACGGTGCCAGTTTGCGGTAGGTCTTGATACGGTGCACCAGCTGCGAGCCACCGTACTGCAGCGCCAGTGTGTCGCCGTGGTCCTCGTACAGTTCCTCCAGCATCCGCACGCAGTCTGAATCGAACTCCAGGTGAGGCTCGGCAATGACTCCCAGGGAAAACAACTATTTCATAAAAAAATGAAAAATTAAATATTTTTGCTATGGCTACGTTTACTGTGATTGCTCTGTTTTGCGTGTCAAGGCTAATTAACGAGTAAGCGTAGATTCTTAACAAAAATGGAATAATCTAATTGACAATAAACAGTTCATTGAGACTGAAATTTTACTGGATTCAAACATTTTATTAATGATAATAAAGTAAACCATGATAGTTTAGTACCTTAATATATTTTATGATGTATTATGTATATGTTTATTAACTGCGCTCACAAGCATATGCAGGAATTGACAAGTCACCTACCAGATAAAATGGTGATACCATAACATCTTAATTAAATAAATAATGATAACAGTTTATCGTTACAAGTTAGTCTAATCTCTTACGATATACTAGAATTAATGGCAATAATAATAATAAATAACAATAATAACAATAATATATCATTAAATAATATGGTAATAGGTGTAGTACACTGATAATATGCGCAATATACAAAAATTACAATAAGAATAAATATATGACAATCGCATATTATGAATCTATATTGATGTACTACAATCATTACAATAAATTAGGATGTCTACGATATACAGGGTTGATAGATAGATAGATAGGTAGATAGATATATAGATAGGTAGAGTGACAAGATAGATAGGTAGATACACAGATATATAGATAGATGGACAGATAGATAGGTAGATAGACAGACAGATAGATAGATAGATAGATAGATAGATAGATAGATAGATAGCCAGGTAGAGTGACAGATAGATAGGTAGATAAACAGACAGATAGGTAGATAAACAGATATAAACAGATATTTAGTTAGATAGACAGACAGATAGATAGATAGATAGATAGGTAGAGTGACAGATAGATAGGTAGATAGATAGACAGATAGATAGATAGATATATAGATGGATGGATAGACTATACACGAGTTAATACTTGAAAAGCTAAGGCGCATCTGCCTAACGCGAACTGCGCTGTATTGGTCCTGTCGAGGCAATCGACGCAGTTGACGCGCACAATGCCCATTTGTCGTCTGCAGTGGTTCTGGAGCAGTCCCGACTCTTCCAGCTTCTTCTTCGACTTGCAGTAGTTCTCCTCCATCTCGGCATCCTTCTGGAGTGGCTCAAACGAACAGAAGATCCCCGTGCGGCGGACGACTATCGTGGATATGTCGGCAAGACGAACCATGACATTCACTTCCTTCCTGTACAAAAAAATGAAGAGGAGATTTGAATAGGAAACTCAAAATAAATTAATAAACAATCATACAATCAAAATTAAAACTGAAAATTCAAAAACGGAAATTAGAAATCACAGAAGAAAACTTTACACAGAAATACAGTTTTAAAATAAAATAAAATAATTACAATTAAATTAATAAATAAAGTAAACAATTAAACATTAAAACTGAACTTCGAATTTAAAAAAGTTAAAATGAAAAATTACCAAATACGACAACAACTAAAATACGCAATGCTAAAAAACTTGAAATTATAAAAATACAAAATAAACTTTAAAAAATAAAAATAGCATAAAACAAAATAATATTAGAATTAAAGTTTATCTTAAAAAATTAAAAAGTTCAAGCGATATTAGAACATGCAATCACAAATAGGCACTAAAATTTAATTAAAATTCAAAGTAAATAGAAATTAGTTTAAAAATATGAGACAACTTGAGAGTAAACATTTTAGAAATCACGAAAATTGGAAGTATTTTGAAAATTTTAAATAAACCAAGGAAAATAATGACAACTATAGTTAATGATGTTGGTTAAGGATTTGTAAAAGGCTGATTACAGTTTATTAAGTCGGGCCATATCGAAACCGATGTACTGGACGTGGTGCAGCGGCGGCAGAAACTGGTTTAGGTAAGTCACCGCGCCGAGGAATTCCCCGCTCAACAGACTCTCGTGCCTCTTCTTTTCCCGCTTTTTCACCAAATTCAGGAGGATAACGGGTGCGCCGTAGCGTTTCAGTAGCTGGCTGAAATGGTCCGCTGGAATTGATATTAAAACAGGCATATTATTAAACACACAAATCTCATTGCCATACCTCTATATCTACTGCCATCATATCATTCGTAGATGGAAAGCTTTTGGGGTTATATGTAAGAAAGTATGAAACCGACATCTTAACCGGTAATATCGGATCGAATTACTGTTCAAAAAACCGATATACCGGAAGTCTGAGCGAAGGGATCGCTAAGATCCAAGCTGATTGGTGGCTTGGGAACCATCTTGGAGATATCTTGACTCCACTGGAGCGGTACTGAGCCTCGCATCTGGACAAAGGAAGTGAATCGACCGTTCTGGAAGTCACTGACCGAGGCATCGTGAACGATCTGCTCCGTTTCAACTTCATTGGCAACATCTCCCTAGAAGAGCAAATCAAAACGCCCGGCTGTTATTTTAAAGTATAGAATAAGGTTAACCACATTGTGGTACTTCAGCGTTGGAGCCGCGTTTAAGGAACCTCGTGCCAGCGTATTTATTAGAGCGACGAGCGATAACGGTCAAGTAGAGCGGCTTGCTGAAAATGCTGATATTGGATTGGCCAACGAAGCCATGGATGATGTGCAGGACCCAATCTAGGTGCAGAACGCTATCCACCGGTCTCAGTAGGTAAGAATTCCAGGCGAATTTCGTATTTGGAGAACCGCGGATACCGATGACGTCGGCGGGGTTTCCACCCAGGAGTTTCGAGTGGAAGGATGGACGCAGTTCCTCGGGCCGTGTGAAGTTGTACTGGAGTGTCCGGGTGATATCGTAACTGTAACTGGATTTTCAACAACAACAAAAATTGTTAAAAGACCAATCTAGATGTATATAATTTGACCTATGACATGTCTAAAACGTAAACACAGAATACACCTTGCTATGTATAGAATATGCAGATTGTAGATATAGAATCTATGATGTAATCTAGATGAATAAACCTAGTAAATTCAGAATTTGACGTTTGTGTTGTATACCTGAAGTAAAAGTTTGACGTAAGATCGACGCTCTGAAACAGCTTCACGTATCGGGCTTCGTCCGGGTGCGAGATCCTCACGCTCTCGTTGGGAATGTACACCATGCTCGTGTCCTCGACTTTGTAAATGGTGTGGTAGCCAATGTTGGCCACCCGCCGTCGTTTCGTGATGAGGATGACGTAGTAACCCTCAAGGAATCGCACAAACCCTGACGTAAACATTGTATTACATTATGCAAATAACACAGTCCTGCTTTATGAATTGTACCGACAATGCCAAACGCCGAAACAGTTTTGGTGAAACCGAGGTTGTTTTTTTGCCTCGGTCGGTTGCCCATGTCGATCATGCTGAGCAAATCCCGAATCTCCTGGTGACTGTATTCTATGTGGTCGTCGATAACGACCAGCGATCTGGGCTCAGTGCGGTCAATCTTCAGAATGCGGAACTTGGTTTGCGTGTTGTTCGACCCAACCAGGAAGATTCTCTTTACAAACAGAATATGAGATTCTTTACTTCAAATTAATATTAACAGAAAAAAATTTCAAAACCCGGTTAAGGATAATAAGGTAAAAGTTACGAAAATTACAATAAGCTGAGACAATATCATGATTTTACTATGACATTGTCATGAAACATTTTAATCCATTATAATTTAGCGTTTTACCATTATATGAGTGTTGAACTTACGGCTTTGGTTTCATAAAGAGCCATTTTCTGAATACCACTAATTAATGGGCAGAAATTTGGCAGTGCGGTAAAATCAGTCTCCTCCATGGCGTTGGTGTTGCTTGAGCTTGATTATAAAATAATTTTAGTTATAATTATAATACGAGATACTAGTTATTAAGCTAGTCTGGGGGGTGGTTGCATATTTCAGAAATCGGATTACAGTGACAGTGTTTTCAATTTGATGTCGGAGGTTGATGCTAAACGGCACGATCGAATTGGATGTCAAGCAAGCGTGGTAGGTAAGTTAATAACAAGATAAGATTAATAACGTTTAATATGAAAACTCAATAAACAGAAATATCGCATATTGAAATATTACAATTTACTTATATTATAAATGAATAATGAACGTGGAAACGATGAAATTCAGGATGTCAAGCTGTTGAAAAGTGGAAGTACTGCTGCTGGTAGCCCTTTGTTTACATCTTATGATTTCGTCTAATCTTTTGGACAATAATGACAGATCGATTAGAAGGTTTAAGTGAACTTGTAGACGAAATTTTGCATCTAAATGATGAAAAAGCTGACGTTCAGATCGCAGTGACGGATACGATCGTGAGGGCACACAAAGCGATATTAATGAAATGTCCCTATTACGAAGCCATATTCAAGGGTGACTGGGTGGAAAGTCATACGTTGGCTCTATCCTTACCCGGGTACGCACGAATTAAAACATTATGTTTTAAGTTTACGAGTTGAATTTGATCACATCACAAACTTAATGGAACCCGGGAAAAAACTGTAACTTTATCTGCTTCATAACACTTAGCAGATGGTTGCTAAAAGACAACATAGCTATACTCTCGACGCAGTTAATGTTGTGCGCGGCATGTTAAAAACGTTGATGAATCAAATCAGTACATAGCACATGAGCATATTTTGGTCTTTTATGATTCCTGTTGATTACAATTGTGTTGAAATGTCAAGGTGTAAATCATATTTACTATCTAGTGAGATTTTTAAAAGGATGAACATCGTGCAATTTAACTAATTTTTATGTTCTTTTGGTTATAGTTTTTCCGCGAGAACAGCTGAGTTTGCTTTTGCCCACCTCTACACCGAGCACACGGTCATCCCCAGTGAAATTGATCTCGTAGAACTGGCAGCTCTGACTGATATGCTGGGGATCGAGACGTTACTTCAGCTGGTATCGTCGACACTGACCTCGAGATTCTGTCATAATTTTCACAAGGTAATTTATTGTTTCATTATGATTTAATTTTTGTCTTATTTTTGTTAAATATGATGATGTTTTCTAGCCGTGCCTGGAGTGCACAGAAAGCGTTCCTCAGTGCCTGCAGGTAGCCACTCTCCATAACTTGACATCATTAAGCTGCAGGTGTCTCGATTGGCTTGCGAAGCATTTCGTAAAGACGTGGAGAACGCGTCAGTATGCTTTGCTTAAGACCGACACGAGAGAAAGATGCGCTCAGCTCATCAAGGATTCTTTGGTAAGATTAATCCCGAGACCAACTTTCGCCTGCCAAGAGTCTTTTTTAATGAAATAAGTCTTGTTAATTTGAATTTTCAATTTTTTCTTCCTATAATTTTTGCTTTTTTATTAATTTGTTTTTATTCCTGTATTTTTAAACTTGATTTTAATATTTGTTTTTTGCAGACGACGTCTAATGTCATCGACGTTGGACTCGACTGTCAGCAGCTGGTTAAAACCCTGCCGCGGGTCAAGTGGAGCGAATCGGTCCGCGTCGAAGTCTCGGCGCTGGATGAGGCGTGCCGTGAGTTTACGCGCAGCAACTTCTCTCGCATCCTGTCTTCTCAAAAGTAACCGACATAAATCTTAATTAAGTAAAATTTGAGTTAATTATTTCATTGATTACCTTATTTTTGAAATTGTACATTTAATTTATCTATACTTTAAACTCATGTCGAAATAAAACGTACTAACCAAATGATTTCCCCTCGTCTCCTAAACCAACCCAATTCCGACAAATTTCAAGTAAAGAATTTTTAATCAGCACATAATTTCGTCCTGAAGGTTTCAGTCCATCAGAACGAGAAGTGCCTGGGACCTGGAACTCATCGAAGCTTTCCTGATCGAATGCGTGCCCAACACGGACGAGAATCAGTGCTGTTTATCCTTCAACCAACTGCACAAGATGAAAACCAGTAACGCCGACGACCTGGAAAGTACCTTTGCAGCATTCCTCGACCGTTTACTTTCCAGTCTAGAAAAGCAATTAGTCCAACGAGTGGCCAAAGCGACCAAATGCGCAGCCTGGGACCAGCTGCCTCAGTCCCACAGGGACAGGATCATGCAGCAGGGATTTTTCAGTCCCATGAACGTACCAAGTGCTAAAAAACCTAGTCAGGGTCGAACTTTAGCTCCGAGGCCAGTTCGACCTCAATCAGGAAGAAACCCGGGATCAACCTCGGCCCCAACGCGAAGGGCGCCGAGAAATCCTCCGAGAACTTAACATATCTTCCTATCAACTTTCAACTCAGCTGTTTTTAATTTAATTCGTACGATAGTGATATTAACCAAAATGAATGTATTTGTGTATTCTGATATAAAAAAAACACATAAAGACTGAATTAAAAAAACGCTTCTTAAGACTAAGATTCCAGCATTTTACTTCATTCAATAACATCCAGCCAGGCGCATGAAAATGAACACAAACACACAACATGGTTTTACTTTTAAGGCTTCATTTGGGTTCGTCCACATCTCCGGTGCAAAGATTTCGATGACCCGTCGTCAGATGTCCGCATCACGGCAACAAAGGGGGAAGTATTCATTCCAGGCCGTAAGATGAAAAATGATTAACCTGCGTAGGAATTAAAAAAAATTAGTAAATTTAAATTTTAATAAACTTGCTTCGTATTGTAATAATGGCTAAATTAGGAAAACTAAAATTATCCTATTTTAACTTTTAACTGGCCAAGATGTATCGTCACAAAAATATCAATTAGCTTTAAAACGAATCAAAATTCACAAGAATTAATTAACTTCAGTACTGGAAATTATAATACATTACCAAACATTAAAAGAAAATAGAAAGCTAATAATGTAGATGTAATAAAGACTAGACGACTAAACCAATCGAACTAGATCCTACTAATCGAGATAAGATTAAATCTAAATCAGTTACAATGATCACAATACTTGATTTGCGATTAACGACACATTCCAGATCTTTGAAAGCAATTTTAAGTAAATAAATAAATTAACCAAGAGAGAACGAAACACCAATTCAGTTGAATTACTTTAAAAGTCCACGACCCCGTTTCGGGACGGTACTCGACAAAACGAGCCCCATTCTTATGAGCAGCCCGTTCCAGGCGCTCCTCGTAACGCAGCGACGCCAAACGTTCCGGATCCTTAATGTATTCACCGGTGCTCTTGTCAATCGGCCAAACCCTGTGAAGTGTAATCTCGGCGCGCCGGTTCAACTCCTGACCTTTTGGCGGTTTCTTGGCATCGTCCGGGTAGACGGTAACTTCTTTATGGCGGAAGACAACTGCGCAACAGAATGAGATACATTAGTATAACATTACTTAAATACTGAAAAAATTAGGAAAATTAAAAAAGATTAGGACATCAAAACTGAAATCTCTAAGTATGGAAACAAAACTGTTTAAAAAAATCTGGTGCATCAGAAAAACTAAATTAACTAATTTGGAACTTTATATTACTATTGGTATATCCAAAATTCAACATTAAAAAAGCGTTAAATTAGTCCTTGAACTGGTAAATGTTATTTCTCGAAACTCGTTAATACACAGATTTTAACATTTACCCTTATTCGATTTTTTTATTATTTTCTGAATTTAATATTTATAATTTCACCATCGAGATAATAACAGTATGACTAACGATACAATATTACAAATATTTGAGCACACAATCTTATAAAATAACTATTTGGTTAATATTTCAGAATCTTCCTTTCAATATTACCGATTGCATCCAAATCCACATTAGCAACGTCGACGGGCTCTTCAAACTGGATAAAACCGTAATTCTCCCTTCCGACGACCAGGGACTCGACAACACACCTGCCGTCGTCATCTAAACCTTTCTCGGCCAGCTGTTCCAAGGAAGGCACCGTATAGTAGCCGGCTCTTCTCAGCTTGATACCGACCGGGTGCGGTGGCGGTGGTTCAATCTCTTGGCGTTCTTCAACAATCTCTTCCTCGCACGTCGTCAGTTCGGCCTCCCCTAAACCGGAAGTATTGTCCAGGATGGAATTGTTCATGGCCGGACGACGGACGTTCAAGGCAGTCAGAGAGTCGTCCAATTCCGGTCCATTTCTGCAAAAAAAGAAAACAATACAAATTAAAATAAATGAAATCATCATAAAAATAACTAAATTAATATCACTGAGTATTAACATAATTTATTACGATATCACAAAAGCTGTTACCTTACTGCCGCTATGGTCTTGGGCGCCTCTTCAATCAGTGACGTCGCCACTTCCGACAGAGTTCCAGCAGTGGTATTCTGGCTGCTGCTCTGTTCATCGGCCGCGTTAAAACTTCCGCCGGACAAGAAGGCCTTCAGTTGAACCTTCTTCGAACCCCGTCTCGGTACAAAGAAATCCTTGCCGGTATCCCGATCACCCGAATCCCACCCGTCTTCCTGTCCCAAATCTTCAAATAACGACTTCTTCCCTCCGGTTAATGAGCCATTCAATAAGGGTTTCGTCCGCAGCTTCGCAGCAGGCCTGGGGGTCACCTTATACTCGGGCGGAGTCGGCGCTGAGGGTGCGCTGGCCTTAATCACCTCCTCCCGCTTGCCGGACGAGTCGAGAATCTTCCGGAAAATGGGATTATCTCCAGTTTGCGAGCATTCGGCCAGGGTTAGGATGTACTGATGCACCGGGAGGGAAGCTGCTGAATGGGCTGCTGCTTGCGGGGCTCCAAAAGCACTTCCTCCACCGATACCCGATCCAGTACCGAATCCCAGGGAGGTTCCAATACCACCGCCCAGTGTTCCTAGCCCCGTGGAACCGGTTCCCGGCAGCGAACCGAAGGTACTTCCGCCGCCAAAAGGTGCGGTGGACCCGAAGAGTCCGCCCGGTTTGGCTCCCGTCCCGGCTGTCGATGTCGCCCCAAAAAGCGAGCCACCCGAGGTTTGACCAAAGGAGAAACCGGTACTAGTCGGAGCTGTACTGGTACCGAAACCAAAGGCTGGGGCGGCCGGTTTGGCTCCGAAGGCACTTGTTCCTGCTGCTGGCGCCGTTGAACCGAATAGACCGGTGCCTGATCCTAATTTAGACAAATTATATATATATATAGGTAGAATCAAAGAAAACCTTATTTTTTACTTAACAAGGTTTGAACGATGATTAAGATGATACCTAAGATGATAATCTATCTAGGTACAGATAAGGAACACAACAGGGTTTAGTTCGTAATAACAACACATGATTTCTAATAAGTATTACATAACATAATAGATATCAAAATCCTATATAATAATATAACAACCAGTCAAATTAAAACAGGGTTAGACTTGTGATACAACCTTCTTTGTCACATCGATATTTTGATATAATAATACAACAAGGGAAGAATCCTTATCCCAAAGGTTATAAAAACAAGAATATTAGAAGTTTTTCAACTGAAAAACTTCGACACGATATTCAAGAAATCTTGTGGGATTGTCGACATTTTGTCGTGAATCGATGTGTTGGACGGGATACTTAACACGTCCATATTAAAATACCGATAACTATATTACAAAACGATTACTGATCTGCGTGATCTGATAAATTGTGACTGAAACATTTAGATATTATCACTATTTTACTATTGATGTGACACCTAATGCTAAATCCTGCTGATGTAAATTAAATTCTATGTTTCGCTGGTTACCAAATCCGCCAAAGGGTGCACCAGCCGAAGATGCCGGTGTTCCAAAGGCAGGTGTCGTTCCAAAACCGCCTGTGGCCGGTTTCGCCCCGAAGAGACCGCCGGCAGTTGACGTGGGCGTCGGCTGACCGAAGCCAAAGGAATTGGTGGTCGTCGTCGCGCCGAAAGCCGGTTTTGCCGCACCGAACAAACCAGTGTTCTAAAAACACAAATTATCTCATTTAATATTTCCCAAAAAAACATTTATTCATATTACAGTAAACTCTATTAACTTTCACGCTTTCACTTAGCATAAACTGACTCGTTACGTACATAATCAGCCATCCCGACATATTGTCTTATGGCTATTAAGACGAGATGTTACGTAATATAGATGTGCAATATTGTACTAAATTACGTGTAAATAGGTTATGTATAATAAACTATGGTTGTAATTCAGTTATGAGTGTTTGATTTTTCACGAAGTAGCGACTCGTGTTATCCCTCTCATTCTATCCCACATAATTTAATAATAATATAAAATATAAATAATTTGGGTTAGCAAAGCACTATGAACTATGCTTAGCTACACAAAATTTACCTGCTGCGGTTGGCTCGTGGCTCCGAACGCGAATCCCGTCGACGGCGCGGCAGCTCCAAAGACTCCTGTGCTAGGCTGCGACGTAGCCGGCGCCCCAAAAACCGAAGTGGCAGCGCCAAAAGCAGGCTGCTGCTGCTGCTGTTGGGGCTGCTGACCAAAGAGGCCGGTTGCGGGCTGCTGCTGTGCCTGTCCGAAACCGAATACGGTGGTCGGCGCTGTACTCGTTGCAGGTTTCCCAAAGAGCGACCCTCCAGCTGGCTGCTGCTGCTGACCGAATAAACTGGTACCACCGCCAAAACCTGCTTAAAACAAAAAAATTACAAGTAATGTTAACTTAGTAACATAATTTTAAAATAATTATTATAATTCTTTGTCTTGTTAAAATGGATATCCGTAGTTGTCATTTATTTTTAAATATTTAACTATAATAATTATTATTATTATTAATCATTTTAAATTTAAATTAAACGATGCAATACTTGTGCTGGTGGATCCGAAAAGCGGCTTTTGCTGAGTAGTTGCAGCGGGCGTTCCGAACAATCCCCCTGCCGGTGCTGGTGTGGCGGCTCCGAAGAGTCCGGGCTGCTGTGTCCCTGCTGCGGGTCCTTTCCTCCCGAGCGCGTAATCCTCAAAACGAAGCTCTTCGAGCGACTTACTCTCATACTCTTTCATACAAGATATACACTGATGTCTCGTGCTCACATTAGTCTGGATATTATTTTTCATCATTGAATCTGTTCCTATGGGAGGGTTGAATTTCACGGCAGTGCCCGTGGGTCCCCCCGCCGCGGGCGTCCCAAACGACGAGCCGAAAAGCCCGCCACCCGTTACGGCTGGGGTCGACGGCTGCCCGAAGAGCGACGTACTTTGAGCGGGCTGTGTTTGGGTTTGCCCAAACAAGCCACCAGTCGACGTACCAGTTCCAAAACCTCCAAACGCGGGCTTCTGTGCACCAAACCCCGTGGATGCTTGAGCACCGAAGAGTCCGCCCTGCGTTGATGTCGCGGTGGGAGCGGCTTGCGGGGTACCGAACAAACCCGTGCTTGGAGCAGTTGAACCAAACATACCGCCAGTGGTTCCAGCTCCAAAACCTACGAGGAACAAAGTTGGTAAGTGGTGTCTAAGGGGACATAATTAAAACGTACCGCCAAAACCACCAGTACTAGTTGCGGTCCCAAACCCTTGCGTCGGCTGCGCTCCAAACGCTGGCGCGGGCGTGCCAAACAAACTTCCAGAGGGCTGGCTAGTGGCAGGTGGGGCTGAACCAAACATTGGTGCAGAACTACCGAATGTCGATCCTTGAAAAGTTGGTGCAGCTGTTCCCGTCGGTTTCGCCCCGAACGCCGACTGACCAAAGCCTGTCGACGTATTGGCCCCAAACGTTGTTCCGCCTTGAGACGGATAACAGATTACTTTACTCTGAAGGATCATGTACAGTAATTCTTTATTACCTCCAAATCCTGTTGTTGTCGTCCCTCCAAACAGGGGTCTCGTCTGACCAAACATTCTAAACGCGTCCTCTCCTAAAATATTAACGAAAACATTGATAGCCTCTTATTATTTCCTCTCCTACATAATACATTTATTAATTTATAATTACATCAGTGATATATCAGGCTTTTTTTATTCTTCAAAATTGAGAAAAAGAGAACAGGTCGTATAATCCAGGGTCTGACACGTTTACGAGTTAACCTTTCGGACGGTTAGCGCAACGATACGTAAGGAAAAAGCCTGACAACCAACTGGCATAATATACAATTACAACACGGGAATTCCTTATATTCTGTATGAAGAGCAAATTAGGCAAAACCGATAACAAAAAAAGGTCCAATTACCTTCTAGTAATCAGAAATACTCCCGACAGCAGTTTAGCGGTAATGAATAGAGTCGTGCAAGTTCAAGTGGATTTTCGAAAACGAGAAGCGATGGCGTGCTGATCGTGGCGAGTCGCAATAGGCATGTCTCGAGACCAGGTTTCCTGTACGTAGTACCACAAATGACCGCTAGGTGGCTGTTGCTAAACTGCGTCTGAACTGGCGCCAAAATTCGCCTATCTTGTAAATCAAGAACCGTTTAAGTTTTAGACGGAGAATTGTATAATTTTAGGAAAATAAACACATAACTAAGAAAGCATTTCGTGAAAATGATATATTTGAGAATATAAAAGCAAAAATATTTTGACATTTAGGGTTCATATGCCTTCATCTAAGATGAATACGTTGTTGAAATAGTGGTATATTTCGTTCGATTTTGATCAAGTGAACCTATGACTGTTTAATTACGTTTGGTTTAATTTTTGATGCTGAATTATACTTAAAGTTTAACAAAAGATACACATCGCTAAATGTTAACACACAGTACTGAAAATGCTAAATCAAGTTGTTTCGACTTTGAAAACCAACACAACTATAACTCAATAAATACTACGAAAGTTATATAAGCATTTGATATAACTGTAACCAAGTCCAAGTAGATAGGAAAGTTCGCTATTTAAATGCAATTTATAAAATCAATATGCAATTCGGTTTTAAATTAAGAGCAATATACGTATTTATGAGAGGAAAACCCTGGTGGGACAGCTACCATGATTGCTTTAGCCNCTGATTACGATCAAGTGAACCTATGACTGTTTACTTACGTTTGGTTTAAGTTTTTGTGTTTAATATCTTTAAACTTCACAAAAGGTATGAAATCGCTAATGTTATCACGGTACTGAAAAGGCTAAATCAAGTTGTTATGACTTCGAAAACCAACACAACTATAACTCAACAAATACTACGAAAGTTATATAAGCAGTTGATATAACTGTAACCAAGTCCAAGTAGATAGGAAAGTTCGCTATTTAAATGCAATTTATAAAATCAATATGCAATTTGGTTTTAAATTAAGAGCAATATACGTATTTATGTGACGAAAACCCTGTTGGGGCAACTACCATGATTGCTTTAGCCTGAGGTTTGTAGCCATATAATGTATCAATAAGCGCGCCGTATAGTATTGGCTTGTATGTATTTACCTATGTGGTCCCCACGTATGACGCGTGACTGAATCACTATAACAAACTGAGTGGATAATCAATCCCCAGAAACCAGTTGTTTTTCCTTCTTCGTAAAAACAATACCTTTATATTCTTTATAATTAAATAGTATTAGTAAACTCGCCTCTTTACGCGTATAGAAAGCGTGTGATCCCGACGCAGATAATCGATATCGTCGTTAAGTATTACGCGTTTTGGCAATCGATGTTTACGTCATGTTAGCTATCGGTTAACTAATGCCAGGGAGTACATCCACTTTCTAGTATAATATTAAAAGGTTAATTTCCTAATCTAAGTAAACAATTAGCATCAAGTTAAATCAAGTATCGATTAACCTTTGAACAGACTAAGTAAATGGATATCGACACCGACTACATGTTATACAAGTACGTTAGATTTTGAAGCGTGTAACATGTTTACATGTTAATAACATTTCACAAACTAGTCATTAGCAAACTAGTTTTGGTCAACTAAGACTATATAGTCATTGATGTGTCGGTACTATTTCTAGAATGTCTTTGAACAGTCTGAAACATACTAATTGACACTGATGCTTGTCCCAAGCAAGCGCAGGACGTGTGCTTTCATGTTAACAGATTGGGAACTAGTAAATTGTAAATACTACTAGTTTTGTCAACTAATACTAGTCACTGATGTGTCAGTACTGTTTCTAGAATGTCCGTAACAATCTGAAACATACTAATCGACACTGATGATTGTTCCAGGCAAGCAGGACATGTTCAGTAGTTAATCATATTACCATCTGCAGTACTAGTATACTGAAATAGAACTATTAGAATGACTTCAACAATCTGAAACATACTAGCCGTCAACAACGTTCGTACATACATTGGCTTTAACGCTTAAGCATAAAGGTACTTTGCCGTCTATATGGCTTACACGTTCACATTTCAAATAGCTCCTGTTTATTTAGTTTTAAAAAAGCACCTTCAGTTTCTGGGTGTGTATAGCCCGTTTTTTGCATGAGCTGATTGTTTCCACGGCTTTATGGAAATCCAAATATAGGTACACAAATGGGGAAATTGGAGTACGGTACGTGCCGGTCGGTAAGCGGGAGGAAAAAAACTGGCCAAGAGTACAGAAAGCCATTCTACAAACAAATGTTCTTATTACGGTACGCCTAAACCAGTGACGTATAGCCAAACTATGCCCGGAGTCTATCGGTTAGTACTCTAGCGGGTTCACAGATACTTTTCTTCTTCTTATTTTGGTGGCCGAGCGTGGCAACGCCGACGCACCTGGCCCCCCGGCTATAAAGATCCTGGATAAGGCGGGATGAGACGTCAGTTTTCACCAAGGATCATTGCTATTTGGGAACGTTGATCCAGCGCGAGCTTCTTTTATCGGTACTGTATTCGCAAGGTGAGTTCATCTCGCTTAGTGTTTCTTCACATACGCTTGTTAGGTTGCATCGCCTCTTCTTACCCTGTTCATCTTTAATGTAACTTTCATCAGTTGTAATATGTATGAGATTAACATTAGAAGGACCTCGCACAGTATGTAAACGTATATATCACAAGGATCATTGCTATATAAGCGAACTTTGATCCAGTCAACTTCTTTATCGGTCACTGAATTCGCAGGTTCGCTGAACATGATAGATCGCCTCTTACCCTGTTATTATGCATATTACTTTGGTGATAATGATATATTAGAAGGTTCGCGTATAGTATATCATCTACGTAAATATCAAAAGGATCATTGCTGTATTTGAGGGCTTTGATCCAGTCAGCTTCATGCTCGGTACTGTATTCGCAGGTGAGTCTATCTTGTTTAGTGTGTCGCTGAACATGGTATTTATGCAAATTAGTCCATTATTATGTCAGTAAGTCTTCGTATAGCGTCTTGCCCTGTTAATTTTTTACTTAATTATGATACATTTTAAATTCTTGTATGATGTTTGTAGGTTAGAACGAGCATGTGTATAGTTATAAGATAACTAGATACGTTTCTTTGTAATTACGTAATATGCCACCTTGCGTATTAGGTTTAAAGGTCTGCGGTAGGGTTTCTCTCCTTGTTGAATGAGTTTAGTTAGCATATCATTTTAGAAGCGCCATTTAAACTTATTAGCTAACTAACCATAACTTAATTATATTTACAAGTGGATTTGCTAAAAAAAAACAGTATCAGTTACAGAGATGAAAACGAAATTGACCAATTAGGAACATAAAGAGAATGTTTGCATGATTGCGAATAAGGAAACACGAAGATGTTAGGGTTTCGCCTTAGTAAATAGCCAATTGAATTAAGAATTCCATAATCTAACATGTATTATTAAATTAAGGGTCAAATTAACTTTCCTAAAATAAGATAAATCCGACCACAAAAGTACAGCACCGATTCTCGAGGAGATAAAAAAAACTTAACAAGTAATTGTTTGCATGAACTGACATACGAATACTGAAAAGACTCACAGGGTGGCAATACAATTTCAATAAACCGTTTTTGACTCTTGTGCAGAGCAACACGTGCTATAGTGGCAAGCAGGTGACGACTTGGTAGTGTTACCCTGGAGAAGTAAGCGCATTAGCCGTCAATAGAAGGAAATGATCAGTCGGTATACCGGTGAGAACAGAGGAGGAAAAAACTTTCCTTCTAATAATGTCATTACTGCCACCATCGTACACCAGTCGACTGATTTTTAAGTTTAGCCTACAGATAACGAGATGGAACTTTGCCCCACTGCTCGATCCTTTCTTTCGCGTATTAAGAAAGAAGCAAATTCTCTAATCATTTATTTCTTTGATGAAAGTAGAAATTTCTGTGTTCCAAAATTACAAAACAAACAATCAAACTTAAAAGGAAAGCTAATTATCTAATTAAGAAGGTTTGCTTGTGTATTAGAAGTATAAACTGGGGATATGTTTTCCTCTTGTGTTGTCGTAACTTCATCCTCTTTCATTATCCCATATGTTGGTATAGTGCAAGTTGGACCGCATTCGTACTTTTTAGCCGCTTACATATCATGCCAATTAAGCTGTACATTAATAATTAATTAAGGTCAGTGTAATTTGTAAATTATTAATGAATTCCCTTCCGATATTTGCTTCGTTCAAAACTGCTAGTTTTAATTGTGAGTAAAATTATAAAGTAGGCAATCAATTAATTATATTCTTAAAATCTACCATGAAGTTTAATTTTTATAAATGTTAATTTCAGCCATTTATATAGATCTGTTAATTACATTTATAATCTTAATATGTAGTGTAGTGGTTATATGCATTTTGAAACGTCCGCCATCTTGACGGTCTGGCGGTCAGCTGATCGCATTCTCCCCATGTAGAAATGGGGATAATTTCGTCGTAATTTGTCTCACAACATAAAAATTCAAGTGGAAGGGTAACGTTAATTTGGTTAAATTACAAGTTAATGACTTTAAAATAGTGAAACAACCTGTGAAAGTTAATTTGTTATGGATAGAAGCCCATGGGAACTTAGGGAAAATCACGTGACGTGACGTCATAACGCGAAAGCCCTATACTTATACTGTAGTTCATTGTAATACACAGTGAAACGCCGACTTCCCTTACTGGGCCAGGAGGATGCAGAAGGTACAATTTGGCGCTACAACTTTGGTCTTGCTGTTGATCGTGGCTGCGGTATCAGCCCGCGTCATCATGTCGGGGTAACTTACATTTTGTAAACTTCAGTTTACCGTTGACTAAGTAGACAAGTTGTTTTCCAGTCGTCCGAAACGAGTCTCTGACCAACGTATCGCCGAACTGGAGACTCTACTGGCCCTGGCTCGTCTCAGGGGAAGGCTGCTAACGGTTCCCATTGGATACGGACTCATTGATCCTGTCAAACTGTATTTCATATTCTCTATTTCGTTTATTTAATAATGTGATTATCATAGTGTTGTTCATAACAGAGGCCGTAAGAAACGCCACCTTCCAGTCAAAGACACCGATGGTTCTGCTTATATCAACAGCGCCTTATTGGAACCGGCCCTGCGATACAAAGATGGCAAACAAATGTGGCCGTTATTATTTCTTCTGCCCGTGCAGGAGGGTAACTTTATCGAGACTCAACCAGCACAAGCTACTTGATCAGCACAGGCTATACACTTGATCGTCACAGTCTCCTTGTATAATTATCGACAATTTATCTCTGTTATCGTTTATTTCTGTAACAGATATTATTTAAGTAGCGCTGAATTAGAATTCACATAGATTCTTTCTTCAATATATATGCCAAGTCTGTTTATTATTTCACCGGAGCGCGACTCAATACATCGCCCATACCGACTGCAAGTTAACCACCCGGTTAAAGTTAGAAAGCGAAACAGGTTTTGGATAAAATCACAATCGATGTACACAGCGATAATAATATTACAATAAATACTAACATTTCCCAACACTTGATGTTAACGTTGCTCTGTTTAATACATCAGCCAGATATAGGGCTTGTTGAAAAGGTTAAAACGAAACAATACTGTTATTTCGGTTAGACTTACATTAACAGAGTACTCAACAACTGTGCACACAAAGCCCTTTCATCATCCACGCAAGTACATAAAAGATCAAAACAGTTTAAGAAAAGCATACGTGCACAGAGGTTTACTTAGAAACATAGATTCGCCGCATCTGTATCTCTCTGGTGTACCATATCTCTGTAGGAGGCTTTGATCTTTGCCACTATGACTTACTAAAAGCTTTCTCCCTCGACTCGTACACTAAAAACTCAATTAACCTCTAGCCCTGACGCACAGCGTCTTTCTTTCTCCGTATTTAGTCTTGAGAATCCCATTAGCAGTCAGCACAGCGACTGCTCCCGCATCTGCAGAAACGAGAACATACCGCCTTTGCTACACATCAACCAAGTATACAGAATCATTCGAGCTATTGCGGGTGCGACTTCCGCCAATCAGCACCAGCGCGCCCAAAACGACGGTTAAAAGCCCTAAGCACACGCCAGTTACGATTAAGATCCACGAAGGTGAATTTGGAACATATATTTCGGGTGCTGTCGTGCTAGAAACTGTTGTAGGTTCTGTCGAAAAAGTTGTAGTAGAGTGAAAAGTAAGCGTACTGGAAGTGTTTGTTGTAGTCGCAACAACACTAGTAGTTGAAACAAGTGTAGTAAAACTACTAACTGAAGCAATTGTGGTTTCGATACTTGTTGCTGACGCTGAAGAAGTTGTGTTTGGGCTGCTAGGTTTGTTGGTTGTAGTTTTGGAAACAGTTGTGGTAGTATTCCATTGTGGTAGGGTTGTCGAGCTTGTGAAAGTAACACTGGAAATGGACTGAAGATTAGTAGTCTCAGTGGAAGATGAACTACCGGGATCTATTTGCTCTGTTGTAGCAGAAGGAACGGTTGTTGTAACAGAGTTTCCTGCATTTCCGTCTGTGGAACTAGTGGTTTCAGAGGAAGGTGCTACCGAAGGCGACAATGTACTTGTTTCGGTTCCTCCAGTTGTTTGGGTGTCCTCGGTACTTGCGGCTATTGTTACGGTAACAGCTGTTGTTGTGGCCTCAGATGTTGAGGTTGGTGATGGTGAAGTCAGTTCTGTTATTGTAGTGGATTGAATTACTTCCGAAGTGATTTCAGGTGTTACAAATCCAGTAGTTGCTTGGGTCTCCTGAGTTGTTGCAGCTGAATCGGCAACTGTTGTAGTTCCTTCATTTGTGCTGCTCGAAGAGGTCGTTTCGGTAGTTGCAGATGATGCACTAACATCAGAAGTGCTTTCAAATGATGTAACTGTTTCAGTTTCAGTAGTTGTCTGGGTCCCCTCAGTTGTTGCAGTCGATTCGGTAGCCTCGTCGGTTGTTACTGCCTCATTTGATGAGCTCAAAGAAGTTGTTTCGGTTGTTGTAGACGATTCTGTTATTCCAAAGGTGCTTTCAACTGTTGTAGTTATTACAGTTTCAGTACTTGGTTGGGTCTCTTCAGTTGTTGCAGTCGATTCGGCGACCTCAGCTGTTGTAGTCCATTCGTTGGTTGCGGTCGACGAAGCCGTTTCGGTTGTTGTAGATGATTCAGTTGTTTCTGAAGTGCGTTCATCTGTTGTAAATGTTCCAGTTTCAGCAGTTGTCTGGGTCTCCCCAGTTGTTGCAGTCGATTCGGTAGCCTCGTCTGTTGTAGCCGCTTCATTTGTTGTGCTCGAAGAGGTCGTTTCAGTTGTTGTAGCTGACTGAGTTACCTCAGAAGTGCTTTCAACTGTTGTATCTGTTCTAGTTCCAGGAGTAGTTTCGAACGTCCAAGTTGTTGTAATAGATTCGGTAACTTCGTCTCTTGTAGTCCTTTCGAATGTTGTGCTGGATGGGGTAGCTTCTGTTATTGTAGTCAACTGATCCATGTCAGAAGTACTTTCAGTTGCCGTAGGTGTTCCAGGTCCTTCGCCTGTACTCGCGGTTTCCGTTCCTTCTGTGGTGAACTGGGTTTCTTCAGATGTTGTTTGTGACGTTGTAGCCAAGTCAGTGGTATAAGTGGTGTCTACAACTGTAACCTTTTCGGTTGTCGTTTCAGTTTTGTGGGTTGTAGTTACTCCAACGGAAGATGTAGTGGTCCTAGAGCTTGTTGTTGTAGTAGCCGCTGTTGTCGTTGTTGTTGTTGTTGGTTCTGCCAAAGTACTGTTATCTAAGGCAAACCTGGAGACTGCTATACTGCCGTTTTTTCCAAGTGGTTCTCCTTGAATGCAAAGCTGTAAAAGATGTTGCAGAAGAAAACTGATTACATTTCTGTTGGTTATGTAATAAATTATGTGCAATTCGCATTAAGTCACCTTAGCCAGTGTAGCTATCTCCAATGCCATTCATACATATATCAATTTAATTTACAGACGGAAAACTATTACAGAGTATCTTTCTACAACAATTTTCTCGATCTTTTCTTAATTGTTTTCCATATACGGTTAGCAGAGTAGAGAGACAACTTCATGTAAATGTTGCCGTGATATACTAAAACATTACTCACGATGTTGCAAGACAGTAAACGAGACCGCAAATCTGATAATCACCGTTAGAAATAATCAACAGTAAGGTATTGTAATATTCCGTAACAATTCTGTGACCACATGTCTGAATGAATGAACCACGAATCCAAATGGCTTTCGTCGGAGTCTTCAACATACAAAAATCCTTATAAGTCATCATACTATACGATTCACATATTTCTGTTACTTCAATAAAATGGGTCGATTTACCTTAAAGGCACCACCGTTGGCGATAGCGCTAAAATTGAGAGGCACAGAGACCGTTTCCCACACTGAAAGGGTGCTGTTGTTGAGGAAATCCTTCGAAGCGTTTGGTACATGACTACTGCCATTAACAATGTTGATCTTTAGTTTGGACTTTGGAATGCCTGGATTTATCCAATAAGTGATTATGTAATAGGCATCAGTGCCAAACTTCCAGCTCGTTTCTGTATGGAAGTGAGCGATTGAAGATAACGAGGAATTGTACAAAGTCGATGAGGAATTGTACACTTCAATAAAGTCGAATTCTTCCGAAGGAGGACGTGGGGTCGGAGAAGTCTGCGTGTTGTTACTGTAGCTCCACCAAATTGCCGATGGAGTTGAATTCCATTTAAACGGCGATTTCTCGGGGTTGTCGAACTCGTCTACTACCATTGAAGAACTACTCGCCAAAACGAGACCTTTCGAAAAGCAAATGTAAACGAAAACTGTAATATAATGATCAAATGTCATTTTTGTTAAATGGGCCACAAGCGAGACGTCTGCAGGAATGAAGCAGAGTAAGCGGACTGAATACTATTTATAAGATACTGTTCTGATGGTAGATGATCCCAGTTTGTTATCAGTTTTCACACCCCGTGGTCGTTTGAAAAACACGGGGGATTTTCCTTGTTGCTTTGTTTCAAAATTTCCTGTGCTGCTGGATTAAACGGCGTCACTAGGTTGGCTTTACATGGCTTTCTAAATGACAAACAAGAATCAGCCCACGTAAGCAAAACAAATTATTTATCCAACTTTGACGTTTTTGCAACCGCGTTGTTAGAGATAACTAGGAGTCCTGTGCACATCAAATTTTGACAAGAGTTAAACCCCTTGATTAACGGAATATATCGTATATCCGCAAAAAATGATAACAGAACATTAATAGACTCTTCTGTATAGCACTTTCATAAAACTGACACTCATTCAGGTGAACATTACTCAACACAGCGAAAATTAGGTAGTTAGGTAGATAGGTAGAACGATAAAATGATAGAATAGATAGATAGATAGATAGATAGATGGATAGATAGATAGATAGATAGATAGATAGATAGATAGATAGATAGATGGATAGATAGATAGATAGATAGATAGATAGATAGATAGATAGATAGATAGATAGATAGATAGATAGATAGATAGATAGATAGATAGATAGATAGATAGATAGGTAAGGGAAAGAAATATTGTGATATTTCATGTCAGAAATATCGAACTGTATTGCAATCTACATTTTATGTAATAATGTATGAACAGTATCATGACGACCTTGTAATAGGGTACCAACGCAAATTGTACTGTCCTACTCTTCATTCATGGATTCATATAATGCAGCGTTAGTTTTTCACGAGTTTAAGCCATCAAGGTTTTGTTAACTAGTATAATTGATAAGACAGAATCCCCTACTTGAATGCAGGGTCTTAGCAACAAGCAGTACTGCCTTAAGTTACGCAACGAGCAAGCATTTACAACATGGGATGGAAAAGCTTAAGCTGCATTCTTTGTCTTAAAGCAGTATAAACGTCTTTTGTCTTGACCTTTTGATTTGAGACTGATGATAAGGGCGAACATAACCCACGGGTAAATAACATGCACTAATACACAACATTACACACGACCATCGGACATGTAAACTATAAAACTGCGTATAGGGCTTATGCAATATGACGTCACGTCACGTGACTCTCTATTAGGCTCTGCACAAAAATTAACTTTCCCGGGAAAGATATGATTTTTTACTGTTTTCATACAATACCCTTGTAGGCAAACCAAAAGAACTCCATATTTGCTTATTGACGCCAATGATTAAGTAAGACGGAGAAATCCTCAGTTTTACACAAAATGGTTCAATGGTTATGATTGGCTGAATCGTCAAGATGGATAATGATGAACGGAATGGATGGATTAACAGATTTGTATTATGTTTGGTCGTTTGATTTATTTATGTTTATCCAATGTAGTATTTTGTTGTACGGAGGAAAAGTCAAATGCAAGTGATAGCATCTGCGTTATATTATTATTTAAAGCCCGTTTTTAGTCTCGCAACATTATAGCTTAATACGATACCACTTAATTAATAAGTGCCTCTTAATTCATTATAGTGATTAAATTAATACACCTAAACATCTATTCAATTGTAACTCTAAAAGAATATTTAAGACATAACGTATAATAAATCCGGACTTAATTTAATATTTTTCACAACTGTGTCAGCCGTTAACTTGATTTTTTTTTTCGAATCCAGAATCCAAGATCCGGTGAAAATCCCTCTGTTTTTATATCGATCCAAATCCTGATAAAAGTGTGAACAAGAAATTGAATAATAAACCCAATAAGTAGAGTCAATCAAAATCCAGTTGGAGCAGCAGCAATCTTTTGGCATTGGTCTTTAATGCTGCCGATTGGATGACCAATGACAAGTGTACACAGTAATGACGACAACAAATCACTATAGCCGTTTACGTTAACATGCAGTTGTTATGAATAATGATCCTAGTCTAATAGGCGTAATTATATGCACCACTAGCTCATCTGTAATCACCAATTAACCCGGTAATCATACTGGTTAGCTTGAATTGAACCAGTTAACTGAACTTACCTATCTGTAAGTAAACAGTTTTAAATTTAACCAGGCGGCTATTTGTGAAACTTAGAGAGGAAAAAAGAAATAACACGGACTGGTGAAGCAAAACTTGCAGCCATCGTTTTATGGATCGTTCGTTTACCATCGAAAGGGGCTACATCTCCGTCCCGTTGCAACTCGAAGCCGCGTTCCCGAGCATCACTTCTGAATGGCGTAACAGGAAAACCGTTTGGCGTGTAAGTTGTGCTTGATTCCCGTCATCATGGTATGTGCTACGAGAGAATTATTTGTTTATCCTAATGTTAGGCTTACGATAATTGCTCTTTTGTTAACGATAACTTAAGTATGTGCCCAGTCCTTCAACACTGTTTTAACTATTCTCCACGTGTTTAGAGGTGGAATCAGCTGTCGAGGTTCCAGAAGAATCTGTGTTACCTCATGGCCCTTGTCTTGTGTGTTACGCTGTTTTACGTGATACCTCTGCTATCTGGATCAGAAGCCTTCCCGGGTCCTGCTGTGGGTCACCATGGTTCGTCAGATAAGGAAATCAACATTGTCCACGTTGATCTGGAGCGGGAACCCTATGTTGGGCCAAAAGGTCCGTCGAAACGCAAAGATATCGCTAAACCCAAGCACGAGGGAAATCACCGACCTCTGTCGAGGGAAGAGGAAGAGGAACGTTTCCCCGTAGAAGTTACCAGGTAATGAGGGACAATTAATTTAATTTTGAAAATTTATAAAAGATTAAAATATTTTTTTGGAATATATAATGTATAGTCATTCTTAACTTGCAGGGAAATCAATCCAGCGGTGAATCCCGCAGAGAACGAAGACCTGAAAGGACCGCCCACTCCCCGGCAAAAGGCAGTCGTCGAAGCCTTCAAGCACGCGTGGAGCGGCTACAAAACGTACGCGTGGGGCCATGATCACTTGAAGCCAATGAGCCGGTCGTATAATGACTGGTTTGGTCTTGGACTGACCTTGATCGACGCCCTCGATACGATGTACATTATGGGACTGCACGATGGTATGTCCGGGTCTTGAATATTTTATCAAATATTTATCACATTCGCCTAAGTTGAGATGTTTGTCTTATCCGCTCACGTTTGTCCGTGTAGAGTTTGACGAGGCGAAACAGTGGGTGCGGGACTCGCTATCGTTCGAAGTCAGCCGGGACGTGAACCTTTTCGAGACTTCCATCCGCGTGTTGGGAGGCTTGCTCAGCGCCTATCATCTGTCCGGGGATTCAATCTTCTTAGATAAAGCGGTAAAAAATCATAATCAGTGTCAGAAATTGTGTTAATTATGTACATTAATTGCATTATCAAGTTAGTTGATCATAATGTCCATTACAGATATAAAAGGCTAGAAAAGTATTTAACCACGAATTGGACTGTAATTAGTTGATTACCATTAAGTGCCAATTAAAAGTTAATTACTTACTAACTACTGAAAAGCATTTAGTAATTATTAGACTACGAAATTGTATTAATATCTAATATTACAAATAAAATTTATTTCGGTCTAATTTTACTATCTTAAAATGCTGTCTTAGTTGAACTTCTTTTTTTTTTGTAAAGAGAGAATTGGGAATGCGCCTGTTACCCGCCTTCAGCACCGAGTCGGGAATTCCTTATTCTGACGTTAACCTGGCCACACGAAAGGCGCATGCACCCAAGTGGAATACCGATTCAACGACGTCGGAAGTAACTACTATTCAGCTGGAATTTAGGGATCTAAGTCGCGCAACTGGGGATCCCATCTTCGAAGTATTGCATTTTTATTTAACATTGAGCGTTTCTTGTTAGTGTTAGTTACATTGTAGTAGTTTAGTTAGTTCAGTAGTAGTAATAGGAGTAGTTCAGTAGTTAAGTTAGTGTCAGTTTCTCCAAATGATGAGACTGGTTGCCATGATTCAAAGCTTGGATAACAACTCTACGAAAAGTGAATTGTATAGTTTTATGAATAATAGTTAATAGTTAAATTTATTAGTAATATTAATTAATAAGTACATTTGGGCAAAATTAATAGTTATAGTTGTGGGTTCTCCAAAAGCGAGTAAAATAATATAATATAATGCAACACTATAATATAAATAACTAATATAATAATAAAATAAAAGTTACGTAATAAATAAGTAATAAGTAAAATAAATATGAATTTGTTATGTAGTTACGTAAAACACAATAAGGTTGTTTATATGGCGGATACGTAAAATTACCGTATTATTCAATAATTTTAAATTTGCCAACATAAGATAAGAATAATCCTTCCCCTGTAGCGACGAGACCCAAGATGACGTAACACTAATCATTGGCTTTTTGATCCGGTGAAGAAAACTGCATTTAAAGTTTCCGAGGTTGTGCACACGTTGCCAAAGACTCAAGGACTGGTCCCCATATTCATCAACGCCAATTCCGGTCGCTTCCGGCAATCCACCATCACCCTGGGAGCGCGTGGCGACTCGTATTACGAGTACTTACTCAAGCAGTGGATCCAGACGGGCAAAACCATAGACTTGTGAGAAATTCATTGTTTATCTTGAGAATTTAGTATTATTTATTATATTATTTATATCATTATTTATTATATCATTTATATTATTATTTATTATTACTATTATTAATTGTTCAAAATTTTTTTATTATTAAGGTTATTGTCACAACTTGATTGTCTTTAAAATTAAAATTTTAGTTTGAAGGACGATTATATGGAAGCAGTAAACGGTATTCAGAAGCTTCTGGTTCGGAGGTCCAAACCGAATAACCTGCTCTATATTGCTGAACTCCTGAAGGGAAGTGACGTCAGTCCCAAAATGGTCAGTATGTCTGTCATCCAATGCATGTATCTGTCTGTCGATTTATCCATCTTACCGTTTAGCTATCTGTCTATCTATCTATATATCTATCCATCTGTCTATCTAGTTATCTGTCTGTCTTTCTATCTGTGCATCTAGTTATCTGTCTGTCTATCTGTCTTGCCGTTTAGCTATCTATCTACCTATCTATCTACCTATCTATCTATCCATCTGTCCGTCGAAATCTATCTACCTAATTTATCTATATATCTGTTTATCTATTTATCTATCTATGTAAACTATCTATTCATCCATCTATCTGTCTATCTGCCCATCTAGTTATCTGTCTGTCTATCTATATGTCCATCTAAATTTATCTACCTATCCATATTTTTATCTGTTCATCTATGTATCTATATATATATCTATCCATCTATTCATCCATCTGTCCATCTATCCATTTATCTCTGTCTATCCATCTGTCTGTCTATCTATCTGTCTTACTGTTTAACCATTAATCTGTCTAGTAATAATAATACGTATAATAACTACATTATTATTTACTTGTAGACTCGGTTATGTAGTAACAATAATATATGTATATAAATAGCTATCAAATGGTATGGCATAAATGATACATATATTATTATTTTCAGAAATGGTGATCTGAGAAATTGAGCAGGATTTGATTCATCTATTTTAATATTCTAGGATCATCTAGTGTGTTATCTGCCCGGTACTCTTGCCCTCGGAGTTCATCACGGACTGCCCAAGGACCACATGAAACTGGCAGAAGAACTCATCTACACTTGCTACGAGACGTACGCTGCTCAACCGACCCACTTGGCGCCGGAAATTACCTACTTCAATGAGGCGGTAAATAATTCCTTTTTACATTTAATTTTAATTATTGTAATGATTGTGTTCTAGTATCTAATTCGGATTTGTCAGCTGGTTTATATATTTTGCTTTTTTCAGTTTTTTTTATATTTATTTCTTAATTTCCTAATTTTCTAAATAGGAAACGGGAAAAGCTGACCTGATTGTCAAACCCAACGATGCTCATAATCTGTTGCGTCCAGAAACGGTGGAAAGCCTGTGGTACATGTATTATTTCACCGGGAATAAGACTTACCAGGACTGGGGCTGGAATATCTTTCAGGTTTAATTTAAAACTCTACTGTTGTCTTTTTTCTTTGCTGAACAGGGTTGTTCGATATCCAAATTTCGGTATCGATATAATTGTCGATAAAGATTCCTGATATCGAATGCCTTATCGATTTTCAAAGTGCTCGTCGACACGATAAGGGTACAATATATCGAAGCCAGAAAGCATCGATATATCGAAATTTGGATATCGATATTGATGTGTCGGAGAATCTTGTTTAAGAATACTGACTCCGAAATTTAAAAGTAGGGTACGTCAGTGAGGTTGCTTTAAATATCGATATCGATTTCCTTATCGACATTAAAAAACCCTATCGATACGACAACGATACGATATATCGATGCCAAAAAGCAACGATATGACAAAGTTTTAATATCGCTGTCGATATATCAGACAACCTTGCTTATGGAAACCGATATCGATATTAACAAAACGATATATCATATTTTTTTTTAAATATCGATATTGATTTCCTTATCGGAATTCAAAATTCCTATCGATGTGATAACGATACGACATACCGAGGGCCAAAAGCAATGATATATTGACATTTCAATATTGATATCGACATATCAGACAACCTTACTTAAGAAAACCGATATGGATATTAAAAAATCCATATATCAAAAATGTTTTCTGAAATCGATTTTAATGTCTGTATCGATACGATAACGATACGGTATATCGAGGCCCAAAAGCATCGATTATTGATATTTCCATATCGATTTCGATATATATCGAGTAATCCTTAAACAACATACCATTATTAATAATACTTATAATAATATTACTAAATTCAAATTTATTAGCTAATGAGATTGTATTCTATGAAATAAGGCTGAGCTACAAATAAATAATAATTAATTGTTAAGCTATTGCCTTTTCGGTTGTATCGTCATGAATTATAAAAATTACTTTGGACTCTTTATATTGGACACTATGTTAAATGATGTGTAATATACATTAATAATACTTAACTACATTAATAAATTGAAATGATAAATTATACCTGAGTTTGTCGTTTGCAGGCGTTTGAGAAATACACGCGCGTGGATCACGGCTACACGTCCATCGGCAATGTGCGCAACGCCAAGGACACCAAGCCGCGGGATAACATGGAATCCTTCTTCCTCGGCGAAACGCTGAAGTACTTTTACCTCCTCTTCAGCGATGACCAAAGAGAAATCAGTTTGGACAAGTTTGTGTTCAACAGCGAGGCTCATCCTTTTCCCATTCATTCGTCATAAAATTCTTTTGATATTTTTTTTTCATATTTTGAAAAAAGGAAAAATTAGGAAAATTTCTTTATATCGTCCACCTTTAAGAAATGTTTATCGTGAGGTTTATCTGTGCGGATTGAGGTTAAAACGACGTACGGCAGATTGTAAATGACACACTGAAATAGCGGGATCTATTGATTTTTTGTTGTTCTTGCTTATTTCTTATATTAAGCAAGGTTTACCAAAATAAAAAGACAGAGATTTAAAATTAAGTGCTATTTCGTTAATTCTTAAGTTATTGGGAAAAAACGGGTTATTTTGCGGGTTTAGTTTACTTGAATTTAGTTGAAGACAGTTTGGCAAATGGCAGCCTCACAAGTGAGAAAACCAAATATCTTAATGCTTGTTTCGGCTTATATGATTTAAGGTTAACTGAATCTACTGCTGAAAAATGCAATAATCAGTTGAAGTCTTATTAACAGTCTCGAAAGCCAATATTAAACAAGCTTGACGTAATTAATTAGTAAAATTTATTAACAAGGTAATGATTATTGTATTAACCTTGATGACAGGTTTTTCAACGCCAGGTATTTTATTACATCGTCTTCGTCGTCACACACTTTTGAATTCAACCAAACAATAATGACAGCGACACAACTACAGGTTACAGAAACCCGACTGCACAGAACTCAACACGTTAATTGTAATTAAAATAATACGTTAAAAAAGAACAAGATTGTCTTTTACGACTGCTTATACAAGATGCAATATTATTTTTCCGACAAAAAATTTAAAAAAATCCTATTGGCCTAAATATTAGCCGAGGAATAAATTATATCGAAATTAACAAGGGAATCAAATTAATTACAACGGCCAAAATAGTTCTCATTGGCCGAAGCCATAGCAGAGGAATCTATAACAACCGGATCATTGATTATCATGAATTTAACGACAAAAGTTTAAATACAGTTTAATTTTTTTAAAAATAAATACAGCGGGAACTGAATGGTCATTCTATTACGGATATGATATCACACACGAGATTCACGCAGCGTCTTTGGTATCCCAGTAGTCGACGAGCTGGACATCGTCGGCCAAGGGCTCGAAGAGTGGCGACTGCGGACGCGAGCGGTGACCGTCGGTCACGGGATCTCTGCGTGCCGGCGGGAGGATCAACTGCTCGGCAGCGCGGTAAAGGTCGTCGACTTTTTGCTGTTGGTGGTAAAATACAATACGCCAGTTTGCATCGACGCGGTCGGTGGTTAAAAAATACCAAATTTAAAAAAACAAACTAAATTAAAAAGTAAAACATAAACAAATAGTAATCAAATAAAACAAGATAATAAATAAAAGAAAATTAAAATTTGTGTGTTGCAACTTTCCACGGGCGAGTTTTTATTCTGCGACCAGTTAGTTAATTAAATTGGATTCAATCTGTTTGTTGAATAATTTTGGGTTTAGTTAGTTTTAAACAAGTCATCTTGGACCTGGCCTATAAACAGCGTTGAAATCAAGTTCACAATCAATGAATAATGGACGTGAATTTAATGTAATTCATTTAATCTCGCATCAAATTATTATTGTATTTATACTAACCACAGCAACTGTATCTGCTTCGTGCTACTCATCACTAATTGCTATTGAGTTTAATTAATAATTCAAAAAGTTCAGAATTCAATAAGAGATCTGACTGAGACTGGAACACGTACCCGGGATACTTTTACACAGGGCTTATGCATTTTGAAGCGTCCGCACGCCAACTTTGAC
>JAIQCU010000662.1:0-41627 GCA_022114935.1 Leptestheria dahalacensis | reverse complement strand
CGTTTAATTCATTCCGTTTTTCGTCACGACAGTGTAGATAAAATTTCCATCGCCTTTTTCTAGTTTTCAGTAAATAACATGTTACTTTTCACACGCATTCAAAAATTAAATAGGATTTATTCGTCTGGCTTTTTCTTGGTTATTTTTAACATTAAACTTAATGATTTCTTTATTAACGTTTACTTCTTATTTATTAATTTCGACTGGTTCACCTCTTAGCTGTGTATTCCTTTATTTAAAAAAAATAATTTTTGTTTATTATTTTATAAAGTTAATTTAGTTCAGTTTTATTCATTGTTATCAGGTTTTATTATATATATTTATTTATCGTTTGCTGTTTTCCTCCTTGATTCTTGTCGAGGTGATTTCCCGTGGTATTTTGATCTGACAAGACTTTCGACTTGTTTGTTTCGCTTAATTTCAAAGTTGAAGCGTAACTGACAGTTTCTTCGTGCGCTGCTCGGCTCTTCCAGAGTTTTAGCCTCTTTAACACCGAAGGAAGTTTTGCACAAGCACCTCGGGTCGCAATCCATTTGGTAACGAGAGGGTGCCCAGGCCCACGCATCTGGAGGGGAGAATCGCAGGTGTTCCTCTTGTTGCCAAGGGTTGAGGCTGAAATAATAATTTAATATATAAAAATAAAATAAATAATATAATATTAATGACATAAAAACTAAAGTCAACTGAAAGCCGATCGTTTCCCTTTGTGAATCTTTTGATTATCAGCAGCAGCAGCAGCATCAGAGATTTACAGGTTTTCCAGTTTGCGTTCCGTGTCAAAGTTTTGAAAAAGTTGAAACTCGTCGTCCTTTTTATGGTTAGACGCGACTGTTTGAAAGAGTGTTCGTTAAACGGGTTTATGCCCCCCCAACTTTAAAAAAAATCGCCCTCGTACTGTACTATATGTCGTCTTATTGCTCTAACCTTCAAGTTGGTAGACTCGTTTTCGCCCCATTCTTCTGCCTTCCGTGCACCGTGAAATTGTCCGTCCTCAACGGGGGGAATCTGTTTATCTATTTATTTATTTTGGTTTTAAATATCTTTAATTTATTTTTTTGTAAAAATAAAAAGTCTTGGGCCTCTAGAGATGGAATATTTCCTTTATACGACTCGCAGGTCTATTGGGTGGGCAAAGTTATGTGACATTTCATAATCTCCAGTGTGCGACTCCCTACCGTGTTCCTGGAGCCCTCGGATAGCCTTGCTGCAGGATGGCCTTCGAACTGCTTTTCCCTTGTAGTTTTTAATCAAATCTCGCAGAGAGAAACGAAACAGTATAGACCGGACTGGTATACAGCCGTTCCTTTGCCCGGGACTTGTTTTTTTTCCTGGGTTCTCGCCCCCCCGTTCCCCCCGTTTCCCCCCTTTTTCCCCTTTTTAATATTTTTTTCTTTAAAAAGAGAATTAACCACGAAACAATTGCGGGATTGTAGGACATAATATAGAATCGCTTGACGCTCGCAGCGTTAAAGCAATTGGGGCAATAATAAGGGAATTGCGTCTTAATGGAGAACAACTGCTGAAATAACTGGGGCTTTGGATTATATGGAGATAGTTATAGGTTAAAAAAACGGAGCAATCTGAAAAGGCTTTTTATTAAATTTCACCTCGGAAAAAATAGGTGGATAGTTCCTTAAGTACATTGTAAAATGGTGTGTGTGTGTGTGCAAAAATTATCCAGAGGACCTTGGGGGAAAAGAAAACAAGTGACATTCGTAAAAAGCCATCAACGCTCATTAGACAAGTCCTTGTTTCATGAGCGTTCCGGGGGAGCGTATCTTATTTTATTAGATTTTTATTATTGTTATTATTATTATAAGCTATTATTATATTGTAATATCTTTTAAATAACTTCGCTATTATTATTCGTTAAGTAGTTTTGGAGCAGGCAAATTCCGATTTAGTTTTCCAAGTCTGAAAAAGTCCTCACCGTATTCGTTGTGTAACAGTTTATAGCGAAAAGAGTAACGGCCAGGCCGTGCAAAAGTAGGGACCGCTGGGCTTACATTCAAGTTCATCTTAGTTCCAATTAGGAGAAGCTTGTGAGAGCCCAGTGACAGAACAATTTGGAAACGTAATTACGGGTTTTTCTTGTGCGGGGTCCTTTTCCGTGTGAATCGCACGTTTTTTTTCCCTGAAAGGGGGAGAGAACAGGGGGGGGGGAGTTCCTTTTACGAGTGCGCATAGCTTTTTAATGGGCACAACAGTGTTGGTCCTTTGTAAAAATGGACGACCATTGTTGAGCTGCGATGCCAAATGGTTGTAATGTATTCTCGCAGTCGGCTAGCTATGCTAATGAACGGATCTCAGTCACGTTTTTTTTTTCAAATGTATTTTTTTTAATTTTTGGGACTTTCAAATTTATGGTGTTTAAAAAAAAAATTTCTCCGTCTCGGTCAATGCAGGTACAGCACTACATCTTCGTCGTCCAAGCGCAGGACACGGGACGACCGAGTCTGTCATCCACGGTGACCGTCTACTTCAACGTGCTCGACTTGAACGACAACGCGCCTCTGTTTGACCCGATGAGCTACAGCGACGAACTCTACGAGAACATAACCATAGGGTCGAGCGTTATTACCGTCAGCGCCACGGATCAGGATTCCGGTAAACAGCAATACCCCTGATTCTAATCGAAAAATAAAAATAACTGATTAGTGAACACTGTTAAGTAGATAATTAATAATGTAATGCACAGAAAAATAAACAGTGAATGAATGAATTAAATTAGTAAAAAAATAAAGAATAATTTCTAATAATTAAGTTCCGTTGTTTCGTTTTAGGGGAAAACGGCAAAGTGGTGTACAGTATCAGCGGCGGCAATGACGAGAATCAGTTCGACATCTCGCAGAACGGAACCATCTACACCACCAAGGCCCTGGACCGGGAAACAAAGTCGCTCTACAACTTGGTTGTCATGGCGACCGATCAGGCCAAGAATGTGGACAAGCGATTATCCTCCACAGTCCAGGTAAGCGACATCTCCCTTCTTCCCCAGGGAAAAAAAATGTCGCACACGTAAACACGCGCATTATATCCGTTCCTATCGTTCAGTCTCTTGTGCTATCTCTGCTCAGCTAATTAATTTGGGTTGACGTAAACTAATCGCTTCGGCCTTGGCGCCTGTAAATCAAACAGCTAGAAGTCGAGTTAGGGTTCAGACCGTGAAAAACAGTAGCTGAATTGTTGTTTTTCTTTTCGATCAAAGACGACGACTTGCTTATCTGAAAAGATTGTGACCAAAGAAAATAACCGGTTTTCCGTCTTTTTCCCCCCGCCTTGCAGGTGACCATCATTCTCAAGGATGTCAACGATATGGCACCGGAATTTGTAACCAGCAACGAGACTAGCGTCCTGGAGAACATTCCAGTCAACACTGTCGTCATGGCTATACGCGCCATCGACCGAGATGAGGGTCGTAACAGTTACATCGAATACTCTTTGGCTCCAGTACCCGACGGTCGATTCAGTTTGGGTCCGGTTGATGGACTCTTGCGCGTCGCGGCACCTCTGGACCGCGAATCGCGGGCCAATTACACGCTACACGTAACGGCGTATGACCGTGGGGTCCCCTCGCGGTCCCAGTCGATCGACATCCTTGTCCGGATCCTGGATGAGAACGACAACAGTCCCATGTTTGACCCGAAACTGTACAGTTCCAGCGTGTCGGAGAACGCTACCATCGGCCTGAGTGTTTTGCAGGTATCCGCTACCGACCTGGATGACGGATTGAACGGCCGGGTGCGCTATTCCATCGTCGGCGGCGACCTCAATCACGATTTCAATATCGGCGAGGATTCCGGCATCATCCGCGTGGCCAAGAACCTCAACTTTGAGCGGAAGAACCAGTACGTTTTGACGATACAGGCCGAAGATTCCGGCAGCGATATACGCTATGACTCGGCGACGGCCACAATTACCATTCTGGACATCAATGATAACCCGCCGACGTTTCTGGACTCGCCGTACGTGGCTTATGTGATGGAGGAAGCGGACAAACTACCGGCTACGGTGATGACGGTGCAGGCTTACGATGCTGACTCGCCGCCCTACAACAAGATACGCTACCTCATTAAGGACGGTGATAAGGGATTGTTCCGCATCAATACCACTTCCGGCGAAATCTCGCTCCTCCGCTCGCTCGACAGGGAGAAACAGTCCCGTTATGAACTCTCAGTCGTCGCCATGGACTCAGGTAAAGAGATTCTTCTCTACTGACATTTTTCCATCCACGATCCTTATCGCGGTGACGAGGCGGTACTCGAAAAGGTCGACGGCGTTGCTTTCGTTAAACGAGGATTAAGCGGTTAATATGATTGCGCAGATAACCTTCTAACTGGGATGTTTTCTGGAATACCAGAAATTCTGTCTGGTCGGGTTGATCGTGTCAAAGTTAATAATAGAAGGAGAATTTTAACACTTAAAAATAATACAAATAAATTAAACTAAATAATCAATAATTAAGAGTTATTGTACAACTTAAATTAATAATTGTAATTAAATACGAAGTACGAGATTAAAAAATGTAAATAGGGACCATTTTCGCATCCAGAAATTTTCATCATCGTAATCATACCTGACACGTAATGTAAATTTATTCATTTACCAAATGATAACTTGGTTAAAAAACAAATTAAAGAAACAACAACTGAAAGTTCAAGTCAAAGGCGCTTAATTTTTTAAATCTCGTGTTACGATGAAGGAAAAATGGCCAAGTCTTTGTTATTTCGTCGGTTGTGTTTTCCACAGAGGATGGGGCTATGATTAGATCTGAAGGTTTCAAAAGCATCCGGGGCTGGGAAGTCAGTTTTTTTCGGGGCCCGCTTTTCACCTTCACTTGATATCAAAAGCTTTCAGTACTCTCCCTCTATATAGAATCTTACCTTTTTTTTCTTAAAGAATCGATTAATCAAGTTTTTCAAGAGGAGGTTGTTGTCCTGCAACACAACCCGTTCTGCTTTTTATGCGTCTCACCCGTAGAGCCGAGGAAAACTGCCTACCCGACGTTTAACACGAGCAAAAAAAGTAAAAAATCCACTTGAAAAGTTGGCGATTATCTTCGGTCCCCTCTGTTTTTGTTTCCATTTTTTCGTCCCTCTGCTTCTCCTCTCACCTCGCTTTTGTCTTAACGACTTAACGTTGCAGGTCCAATTTATAGCCAATTAGCTCGGGTTATTTTTTGCTCTGCTCATCAGCATGCGCCAAGGCTGGGCAAAAGACCAGCCATCGTTAAAATATGGCAACAGTGTACTGGACGACATAAACTAGTTGCAAAACACCAATGAAAATTCCGACACGAAATGTGTGTCTCGGGAATCGAGTTCACAAACGACCACGCCATCAATTACTCTTTCCAGTTATTAAACATGTAAGAGTATGAAGTTAAGAGATAGCGAACAGTGAACTTGGTGAGGTCAAATCGTGAAAGGAGAATCTACGCTCGAAATGGAATTAATGAAATTGAAAGAAGAATTAAGTGAATATAAGTTGAATTATGATAATAATAACGATATTAGCAATTAGATTAATATATAAAAAATATAATATGATGAAAAAAGTAGTAAAGGTAACGCAACTAAAAGGTTGTTACAGTGCCACATCAATCTGGCCCCGGTCGGTTGATGTTGCGACAGCTTCAAGGCCGCCCATGAAAGATGTCGGCCTGCATCTTTTCATCCTTGGCTTGACGATATGGCCTTGCAGCAAATTAAGCGTGTGCCTCGAAATGGACGTGTGTCATAGACTGGCTGTTGTTACAATCAGAATAATCCTGTGCCTCTTGTTACGAGCAATTGGCTGCGCTGACGGGGAAAACTGTCTCGCCGTTTCATAGTACACGCACTCGAAAAGGATAAACATGGGAGTGGGTCTATCACAGGGGGGGTCGACAACTTTGAATTGGATCCTGTCTTCATACAATTGAATTCCAGCTTTAATTTAGCCCGTCGTTCAGCTGAATAGTTTAAGCTTCAAACCATCTGTTGACACAGAATATGCGTCAGATGTACAGTCGAAAAAATGGTTCTTGTAGGGGGGGGGTTGTTTGCTTATAGCTCCCGTGTTTTTAAAGGTGTAACAGCATAAAAAATACCAAGTGTAGCACGAGTAGTTCGCAATATAAGGTTCAAGCTTTATGTAAATCGGTTGGTTAATTAACCTAAAATAAAATTGTATAGGATTTCATCAACAAGCGATGTTTAACGAAGAAATGTTTCATAGTGAACTCTACTAGAAGCTTGAAAGTTCGTAGCAAGGGTACAGTACCCTTCAAACGGTCAGGTGGACCGCCCCAGGGTGGAAACTCTCTTTCCCAATTTGCTTTTCTTGTACTGGAGCTTCATTTTCCAATCGTACGTTTATCTCTGTTGTCCCTCGGGCTAGACACGACGAACCCGGTATTAAATTCCACTGTCATCTCTCAAGAATTCCCTGAACGCTTTCATCCGTACAACAAGGTTTTATTATGCGAAGCACCGAACTGGCTTTACATATGGTAGCCATTTTTAGTTTTTTGTTAATATCACGAGAGAAATGCCATTCTTGTCTATGGGAAAGACAAGAAAGAAGACTTTCAGTTAACCTGCCCTTATCGATTAGCCAAGGCCTCATTGTTATGCTACAGCAACGCCGAGCAGGAATTTCATTCATTCCCTCACGTCTGTGTTTTGCAGACGCTTATAACCGAAAAATGTGTCCTTTTGTGCTTATCCAGGAACGCCCGTGCTCACTGGAACAGGCAGTGTGGTCATTTTCGTGGAAGATGTTAACGACCATGGCCCGGAATTTCCGCACGTCACCTATTCGGCAGATGTGGCGGAAGGTGCTGCAATTGGAACGGAAGTTTTGCGAGTCACAGCCTTTGACCGGGACTCTGGAATTAACGCGCTTATCAAGTAACAAAGTCTTCGACCATTTAAATTCAATTGTGATTCGTTAAGTTTGTGGTTTATGGGGACGTGTACTTGTTAACGTACTTTATTTTCCAGCTAAAAACTATTTGATATATACTACAGTATGGTGTGAAAAATATCACAGTAATATAATTTAAGAAATGAATCAAAATGAATCTCAGTTTAAAAAGTCAATCAATTACAATTCGTTTTTTCTGCTTTTGTTTGAATTTTTTATTAGTAATGTTTAAGGTTAATTTTCTACTTGGAAACTCAGTTCTGGGTTCTTCGCCGTCTGTATTGTACTGACCATTCATATTCCGCTATTAACCTCTGAATCTCACTCCCTAGGTACAGCCTAGCTGGTGATAGCGAAAAATTCAGGATCGATCCTTTATCCGGCAAAATCATAACGCGAGGTGAACTGGACCGCGAGACTCGCAAGGAATACCACCTGATTGTCCTGGCCACAGATTCGAGCCCTACATCACCTCGTACCGCCTCGGCCAACGTCACCGTGTCCATTACGGATGTCAACGACAATATTCCCAAGTTCTCGCAGGATCTCTTCACTGTCCACATTCCAGACAACTCTCAAGCAGGGCAGTTCGTCTTTGGTGCCAGCGCCGTAGATCCTGATGTGGGGCTCAACAGCAAGATCGTTTACTACCTCTCTGGAGACGACGCTGACAAGTTCCAGATGAACCAAGAGACGGGTGTTATTAAAACCGCTAAAGCTCTAACTTCAGCCAGCGCCGTGTACAAGTTGGAAATCCGGGCGACGGACAGTGGAACCACTCCGCTTTCGTCGACCACGCGAGTTGAAGTTCGCGTTCGCCCGGCCAACCAGTTCCCCGTGGTTCGCTCCGACGAGAAATCCTTCACCTTTAGCGAACAAGTAGAAAACCAGGTCTTCTTCACCGTCTCGGCTACCTCACCGAAGCCGGGCAAAGCCGGCGAGATCCGCTACGGTATAGCTGGAGGAAACATTGGAGAGGTCTTCCGCGTCAACAGCAGGACCGGAGAAGTTGAAGTGTTTCAGGGACTCGATTACGAGACTACCACTCGCTATGAACTGTGGATAGAGGCTCGCGATTCGGATACCCCAGCTCTCAGTACAGTCACTCGCGTACTTATCAACGTCACTGATGCCAACGACAATTCACCCATATTCGACCAAGCAATCTATAACGCTAGCATTCTAGAAGAGCAATTTCCTCCGCAGCTGGTGACTATCGTTCACGCGACGGATGCTGATGCCGGTCGCAATAGTCAGATTATGTATCAGCTCAAGAGTGGAGATTCCAACAACGCATTCACACTTGACGCGGAATCGGGAAAGATCTTCACCAACATTAAACTCGACCGCGAGGATGTTGCCTTCTACACGCTCACTGTGGAAGCTGTCGACCAGGGTTCTCCACAGCGTACTGGAACAGCCACAGTATCGATTGCGGTAGCCGATAAAAACGACAATCCACCACGTTTCACCCGTCTTTTCAGCGTCAACGTCACGGAAAACGCTCCCATAGGGACCTTCGTAATCCAGGTCACGAGTTCGGATCGCGACATCCACTCAAATGCCAATGCAACCTACAGTTTCACTGAAAACCCCAGTGGAAAGTTCAAAATCGATCCCGTCAGCGGTAACGTCACGGTGGCCGGTATCATCGACCGCGAGGCTAAGGAGGAGTACTTGCTCAAAGTTTCAGCTGTCGACGGATCCTGGAGAGCCGAGACTCCGTTAACGATAACAGTGCAGGATCAAAACGACAATGCGCCAGAGTTTGACCACAGCTTCTACAGTTTCAACTTCCCCGAGTTGCAGCGGAACGTGGCTTTTGTTGGAAAAGTCTCGGCAATGGATCGAGATAAGCCGGGACCCAATGCTATGGTGTCATATTCGTTGAAACATCCGTCAGAGTTCTTTACCATCGACCCTGCCAGCGGCGAGGTGTTCTCCAAGCAGATGGTACGTTACAAGCACTCGAACAAAGGGGTGTCCCCTGAGAACATCTACTCTTTGACGGTACTTGCAACCGATAACGGTAAACCGCCGCTTTCCTCTGAAGCCCTGGTCACCATCAACATCGTCGATGCCAACAACAACGCACCCAAGTTCCTCAAGGAAGTCTACTTCTCTCCGGTACCCGAAAGCGCCGCCCTTAACCAGAATATCCTCCAGTTGAGGGCCGTCGATGGAAACGACTACGGTATCAATGCCGAGATCGAATACCTCAAGGTTGGTGGCAATGGGTCAGAATTCTTCAACATTGAGAAGGAAAGCGGCTGGGTGACCGTCAACGGACCTCTGTTTGGACGCCGGGACATGGAACTGGTGCTGATTGCCCGTGCTGTAGACAAGGGAGTACCTCCTCAGCACGACGAGACCCTGGTTCGACTCGTAGTCACTGGAGAAAATCGCAATATTCCCGTGTTTACGGCGCTCAGTTACCAGGTGATTGTGCCGGAAAGCGAGCCTTTGGGGTCAGCTGTTGTTACAGTCACGGCTACCGACAATGATAACGGCCCTAATGGTGTGATTCGCTATGCCATCGTGAGCGGAAATGAGCAACAGAATTTCGCCATTGATCCCACCTCGGGGGCTGTAACCGTAGCCAAAGCGCTCGATTACGACACCATGCAGAAATTTACTCTTAATATAACAGCCACGGATATGGGCTTTGAACCCCGCGTGGCTACGGCTACCCTGACGGTCCTTCTTATCGACGTCAACGACAACCCGCCCCGGTTCAACCAAAGTCAGTACGATGCCTACGTGGCGGAAAACTCGCCGCCGGATACTTTCGTCATCGACCTGGAAGCGACGGACATCGACTCGGCCAAGAACGCCATTGTTCAGTACTCGATCATTGGAGGAACCGGCAAAGAATACTTCACTGTCGACGCAGAAACGGGCGTCATTGCAACCAAAGTCAGCTTCGATTATGAAGAGAAACCTCTCTATGTCCTCGAAGTGTTGGCCTCAAACCCGGATTCCTCCATGTTTGGGTCCGCCAAAGTCTTCGTCCACATCACCGGCAGGAATGAGTACTTCCCGCGCTTTGTGCAGCCGGTGTTCCAGTTCACCGTCTCGGAATCGGCTCCCGTTGGTGCCAGTGTGGGACTCATCCAGGCTACTGACCGCGATGCCGGAGAGGATGGAGAGATCTTCTACCTGTTTGTAGGTTCCAGCAACGACAGGGGCTTCCACATCACACCGGAGACCGGGGTCATTACTGTAGCCAGATCTCTCGATCGTGAGTCTCAAAGCAGGGCCGTTTTGACTGTCATGGCAAAGAACCGGGGTGGAATTCGCGGAAACGACACGGATGAAGCTCAGGTTATCATATCCATTCAAGACGGAAACGATCCACCCGTCTTTGCGCAATCCTTCTATGAAGCCCAGGTGTTGGAATCGGCCCCTATTGGCACTCGGGTTCTGACCGTCACGGCCGTTGATAAAGACGTCCGGCCTCCGAATAACGAGTTCTCCTACTCGATCCTCGGAGGAAACGGAAGCAAGGCCTTCAAGATTAATCCTCACAGCGGAACCATTGAAACTGCCGCGCTGCTCGATCGAGAATCCCAAGCTGTGTACAATTTAACCATCGGGGCTATTGACAATGGAATTCCGTCTCAGACGGGCTCCACTGAAGTCCGCATTATCATTCAGGATGTCAATGACAACGGTCCCATCTTTAATCCAGCTAATCCAGTTGGTTTTGTGTCTGAGAACGAACCGGCTGGAACGAGCGTCATGGTACTCAGCGCTGAAGATCCGGACTTGCCGCCCAATGGAGCTCCGTTTACTTACGCAGTGGTCGGTGGAGAACACAAGGAATTCTTCGAAGTTGTCAAGGATACTGGAGTTTTACGAACCACTCGCAGTATCGACCGAGAAACCACGCCGCAGATGAATATCATCGTCGAAGTGACCGACAGCGGGACCCCGAGAATGAAATCGCTTCTCCCGGTCTCGGTGAACGTCCTCGACAAGAACGATAACCCGTCGACTCCCCGTGCAGTCAAGGTTCTCGTCAATATCTACAGCGGTAACTTCAACGGCGGTAAGATAGCCGTAGTCAATCCCAATGACTTGGATACTACGGGACAGTACCAGTGTCGCATTGTAACGGGAACTGCCAGCTTGTTCACAGTTCCTTCCGGCTGCAACCTGCACGTTGCTAAAATCCAGAAACCTACCAACTATACCTTGAAAGTATCTGGAAACGATGGCCAGCATCCTGACGTTACATCAACGGTCACGGTGAACTTCTCGTCGTTTGACAACACCACTCTGCACAACAGTCTGACCATCCGTATCCAGAACATGAGCGCCGACACTTTCCTCATATCGCACTTGCAACAGCTGCAAAGAACGATGCAAAGTTCCTTCTCTACCGACAAGCCAGGATTCCCGTACGTCTACAGCATCAGGCCGGAGGCAGGTGACTTGGATCTCACTGTGGTCGTCCGTCGTTCCAGTGGCGATTACTGGAGTCGCGATGACATGCTGGCTGCTTTTGAAGCGTCCAAGGACAAGTTCCACAGCGTTCTACCGACCAACTTTATCCTGAACTACAGTCCGTGCCAAGCGATGCCGTGCGAGAATGACGGCGAGTGCAGCTCCTCGCTCCACCTCTACGAGGAAATGGAGATCATCGACTCGCCGTCGTTGATTTTCTCGGCGCCGCTGCTTAGACACGAGTTTGCCTGCTCGTGTAAGCGTGGTTTCAGCGGCCGGAAGTGCGAACTTAAACAGGATCCGTGCATGCCTACACCGTGCCGCAATGGTGGAACTTGCTCCAGGCAAGGCAAAGACTTTAGGTGCACGTGTCCTCCCGGTTTCCAGGTAATATTATTGAATCCCGTTACCAGATTTCAGTTAGAACCAATTCTGAACTATCTATCAGATAGTCTGTTTCTTCATGTCAAGTCTAGAGCCAAGGTGAAAAAGAATTCTTGCTAGTGAAAAGTTGATTACTTATTGTTATTGTTACCGTACTTTCAAAGATCTAGCAGTCAAAATATAGCGAGTGTACAACTAGTATTAGTCAGTATAATTGTAAAGTTGGGTTTAAATCCGTTTTGCTGGTTGTCCAGATTCATAATGTCCGAAATTAACCGTAATTCTCTGCCATTCTAAACGCTCGTCTTTTCCTCTGTAGACTATACGGAATATGAGAAAATGGATTAGTATAAAGACAGTTTAAACATATACTCATACACGTATACGAAACAGTATCCGAGTACTTTTTAAACTAAATTGTAATTCTACAGGGTAAACGCTGTGACCAGGAACGAAGTCGGGCTTGCGATCAGAGCCCTTGTCGAAACGGTGGATCGTGCCAGGAATCGCAGGATGGCAATTTCTTCTGCTTGTGCCGGCCCGGTTACCGTGGCAACCAGTGCGAACTAACATCAGACTCGTGCCGTCCCAATCCCTGCCTCAACGGCGGGTCGTGCGAGAACCTCAAGCCTGGCTACCGTTGCGTCTGTCCGGAGAACTTCTACGGAGTCCACTGCGAGAAATCGTCGTTCGGCTTCAGCGAGTTGTCCTACATGGCTTTCCCGCCACTGGAGGCCAGCACCAACGATATCTCGGTGGTGTTTTCCACCAACAAGGCCAACGCGCTGCTGGTGTACAACTTCGGCCTGCAGACCGGCGGCCGATCCGACTTTGTGGCGCTGGAGATCTTTGAAGGGAAAGTGCGTTTCATGTTTGGAGGTGCCCAGACGGCCATTGCCAAAATTGTCGTCGATAAGAATGTAGCCGATGGCAAATGGTACCGGGTTACAGCCACTCGGAATGGACGGGTAGGATCGCTGAGCGTAGGTGATTGCAACGACAGCGGCGATGTTTGCCGTGATTGCCGTACTGGCGACCGCTTCTGTTCGTCGGATTACACGGGACCCACAGGGTATGTTTTTGCATTGGGCAGCATTTTTAACGTTTTATTGTCCGTATGATGTATTGCGTATTTTTATTACTATTATTTATTATTATTCTATGTGTATTTTAATTTTAACTTTCCGTTGTTTATTTTGTATTTTTGTTTTATTTATTTATACTTAGTTTTATCTCTTTTTCCTTTTCCGTTTCCAGTTTCTGGTTTTTGTTTATTTTTTTAGTTTTTCTTAAGTTTCCTTTTTTGCGATCCTTTTTTCGCCGTCGAGTTTTCATTGCCTTTTATGGCGTCGCCACAAAAAGATGGATCGATTCCTTCGCGTCACGCTTGCGCTAATTATCATAGAGATTTGGCATTTGGAATTTCTGATCACGCTCGCCGTTTGTCTGATTTTGCTCTTCTCTTAATTTTGCGTTTAAAAAAAAGCAATTTCCTGCTTTTCTGTGCAGCGGTTCTGCATCTTGGTAATCCTTGCCAGGCGAAAATTGAAAATAAACTCCCGAAGTAATGGAGCGATGACAGTGAAAGTTGCAAAACAAATCGATTTTTTATTGAGCAGCCATTGCGGTCAATCATATTTAAAAGGGTTAAAAGAGCAGCTAAACTAAACTAAACGTTCAGTCACGCCTGCACCGGAATGCTCGCCTGTTTGTATTGTAAATTGCGTCACCCATTATGCACGATGGAGAATAATCCTTCTTCAATTTACCGTCTTATAATGAATAAAATAAATAAACTAGTAATCTTTTTAATTCTGTTGCTAGATCGTTACCCGGAGTTCTTATTTTTTTATATTTATGATGAATTTTATTGAATCTTATTTGGTTATTTTACAGGACGCTAAACTTCAGCAACCAGCCAATGTACTTGGGTGGCATCGCCAATGTGGATCCCATTCAGGAGCGACCGGGACAGGTGCACAGCGATGATTTCATCGGTTGCATTCAGAGCGTCTCCGTCAATGGGCGCAACCTCAACCTGTCCAACCCTCTTCAGTCGCGGGGCATCAGCAGCACGTGCCATCGACGCCACGAGGTGTGCGACATCTTCGGTGGTATCTGTGGTGAGGGAGGTACATGCATCGACCGGTGGAGTACAGCATCCTGCGTCTGTCAAGGTGGACTCCAGGCACCCAACTGTTACTCGGCCCTGGAACCCGTTTCTCTAACCGATGGAACCCACATTGAATTCCGGGTCTCGGAACGGCATCGCAGACGTCAGGTGCTCAGCAGCCTCTTCGCTAACGTACCCCGCTGGAGAAGAGAGGTTCACAGTACTTATGGACGCATGGAGCGAGACGTAGGATCCCTAGCGGCGCAGAATTCGCTGTCCGTCTCCTTCCGTACTGTGGCTAAGAATGGCTACCTGCTTCACGCTGCTACTCACAACGATTTCACCACCATAAAGGTATATAGAGAAACCCGTATACTTCAGTCAGTTTCACTTCAAATCAGCTAATGAATAAATGAAGTAAGAGTTCACTTGGTATAAGACTTAATTCTTAACAGCTTAATTACCCTTCTTATAGACTTTTTAGTAACCAGCTTCTGTTGAATAACGTGTTTAACTAACTTTCCCCATTTGTGTGCAGTTACGAGACGGTGTATTGCATTACACCTCGCGTGTCGGAACTGGCGCCGTCATCAATATGACCATCGACAACTTGCCGGTTTCGGACGGACAGTGGCATAACGTTACGCTGGTATCGCGCTACCGCACCCTGAGGCTGCTGCTGGACGGCCAGGAAGTAGGAGACGAACTGGATATGGCCATAGTTCACGATTTCCTCGATCCTTATCTGTCCTCGCTGACGTTGGGTGCCACGTCCAAAGATCTCGTGCTGATGAACGATATTCCAACGGGTAACTAATAATCTGCAGTAAATAACGGTTTAGAATATACTTTACTGTTCGGTAATTGTGCTGTAGTTGTTATAACCGGTATGTTGTTATATTGACATACGTGAGCTTGTAAATCGAGTGTCCGTTTAAAACGATGTTGTTCTGTTCCAGGTTTCGAAGGTTGCGTCGCCAACTTCTCAGTCAACGGGGAGGTACAGCCCTTCAACGGGTCGGGCAGCATCTTTGAAGAGGTCATCACTCATGGCAAGATCATCCAGGGCTGCAGCAGCAGCATAGCCGGCGCGTCGACAGCTCCCGATCCGCTCAGCATTGGCATCACTTTAGTGATTGTCTTTTTCGTCATCCTACTGGTGGCCATCCTTATCAGCTTCGTCGTAGTTCGGGTACGCCGGCAGCGAAGAGATCAAAAGACGGGCCTGCAGATGCACAAGCAAAACGGAGGTCCCATGTTGACTGGAGGCGATCCGTCGCGTAGTCTTCAGGAGTCCGGCTACGGCGAGACATCCGATGTCACCGAAGAGGTGCTCAGGTCGCATCTAACTCAAGAACTGGCATCGAAGAAGTTCCGCGAGCGCGAGGTTACCGATCATCGCGACAGGGAAAGACCCCAGCGTCCGGACATCATCGAGCGGGAAGTAGTCAACAAGTCACCTGGAGTGCCTCTGCGTGTGGACGATTCGCACTTGGATCGTAATTCGATGATGGGTGCCCTTGCCGATTCCGAGGCTCCAGAACATTACGACCTGGAGAACGCTAGTTCCATAGCTCCGTCCGACATCGATATCGTCTACCACTACAAGGGCTATCGCGATGGTAACATCCGCAAATACAAGACGAATCCGCACGTACCCAGCTACCACAAGCACAACCATAGACATTCACCGCACAACTTTGCTACCCCACCGCATCGCGAGTCTCCTAGAAACCTACTCCGTTCCAGCCCGGCTTCCGGATTAGCCGGAGGACCTCCTGTCGCACCTCCTCGTGATTCGCCAGGAGTTTTGAAAATGCAGAGCACCCCCCTGGCCCGCTTAAGCCCAAGTTCTGAACTCTCGCAACAAACACCGAGGATCCTGACGCTCCAGGACATCAGTGGTAAGCCACTGCAGACGGCCCTTTTGGCCACTTCACAGGGTGGAGGAGTCAAGGATGTCATGAGCAATAGCGAGCGAAGTCTCAACAGCCCCGTCAGTCAGCTAAGCCACAGTTCGGGTTCAATCCGCAATTCCTCGCAGGCGACCAAGAAGAAGAAGAAGCCGGGTGACATGGTCGCTCTGGGTCTGACAGCTGAAGAGATCGAGCGACTCAACTCCAGGCCGAGGAATTCCAGTCTGGTGAGCACTTTGGACGCCGTCTCGAGCTCCAGCGATGACCGACCCCGTAGCAAGGAGAAACTCGCCGAGCTGATGGAGACCAATACGGAGCTGCTGGAAACAGCCGAGAGTTCGACCGACGAAAGCGGCAATGACTCGTTCACCTGCTCCGAGTTTGAGTACGAAAACAACTACGAGAAAGTGTCTCGCGATTTCAGACCGGGAAATATGATCTTCTCCAAACTGGCCGAAGTCGACAACGAAAACGATCACGACACTGAATCGGCTAAACACTACGACGGTTTTGATTCTTTCAGAGGATCGCTGAGTACCCTAGTAGCTTCCGATGACGACCTTTCCAATATCAGCGCCTATAAACCACCTAATGGATCCTCACTAGGTTGGGATTACCTCCTCAACTGGGGACCGAATTTCGACAGCCTCGTTGGAGTTTTCAAGGATATCGCCGAGCTACCCGACAGCGAAAACGGACGTATGAGCGCCTCTCGTATGGGAGTCGTCGGATCCAAACCCAGCGAAGAGTACGTCTAGGATGTGTGGAATAACAATTTTTAAGTCAGGGTGCCACTTTTTCTTACGATAATTAGAATTACGACGCTCAAGCTATTTGAAGAGGAACAAGAAAAATGTTGATTTTGTTACTCTTTTTTGTACCCCCGAGGTTAAATACTATTTTGCGTCCTGTTAAGAAGTCATACTTTCGGCTTAAGTTAAAAAGTTGTTCACATTGCGAGTCTGTATCGTCCTTTTTCTGTTTTACACAAAAAATGTAATTCCCGCTGCGTGTTGAGCATGGATGAAGAGCTTCCTGCATTGGCAATTTTTAGTGAATTTCCTTCTCTTGTATCCGTTGGAGTTCTCTCTCTATTTCTTGTTTGTTTATTTCTTCATGTTTGATGTACAGTTCCCCGTTACTGCGCGCCCCATTTCTTTGATTAATCAATTTTTTTTTGCGACCGCTTGTGGTGTAAATAAAGTCGTGTCAATGGGCCATTGTTGTAAGCATCGTTGTAGCCATGTTTGTAGTGCCAAATGCAGTGCAGTTTTGTTCAATAATCCTCTTTATTCTTTAACAAGAGATAAAAGTGTTGACTGGAAATTTTACAAAAGAAAAGGAATGACTGCACGTCTCTTCTTGGGATAGTTTTCAAAGTTCTCTAGATACCATCTGTGGGACATTATTCCGGTCAGGATCTGCAAGAGCAAAGAAAAGACAAGAAAACTATTAATTAATTTCCAAATGTTACGAGAAATTAGAAATTTTACCTGGTTGGCTACAACCCAGCAAGTAATCAGAAGCCACGTCGTGTCGAATTCGAGGACGACATATAACGACAGGTAAATTAACATCTCGGCAAAGTAGTGCGGGCAGGAAACATACTCGAACCAGTCACCGTGCGGGATCTTGTAGTCGTTGCTGTTCTTCTGGCCTAGACGCATAAATGACGGTTGAAAACGAGTCAATTTTGAATAATATATTTTAACAAAATTAACTATTAGCGTAACTTACCCCGAATTTCAGCCAAGATATGTTGAGCTTGGTGCTGGTGATACGAAGCGCACGCGAAGACAAGAAACCCGAGAGTATGCGAGATTAACCAGGGTCCAGATTTTGAGTCACCTGCACGCAACTGAAACTGATTCCATTATCCTACTGAATTTCTACACGAGATGCTTACCCGCACCAACCGAACTGAGAAAATGTGCACTGAGAGCTGTAAAGCAGCCCCAGTAGTGCACGAGACCCACACCGTAATGAACAACATTCATTCTGGCGTTGGAAAATTTGGCCACCGCCAGGCATTCGTAAAGTCGTCTGCAGACATGGCAGGAGAACAGCACGATAGCTAGTATCACAGACCGTTTACCTTGTGAAAAAATGCACGATTACATCACGAAATATTTCATTTACAGAAAGTTATACCTGCAGAGGTACTGATGCTTGTCACTGCCGAAATGTACGATCGCAGCCACGTCGCAGGCTCCTCGTCAGTTACGCAGTACTGGACAACTACAGCGAGTAAAACCACAGCATACGCAGAACCGAGGACGTAAAAGTGAGTAAACCACCTGTAATTTAACGAAATACTCTTAGTTGAACTGCAGACATCCATACCCCTTGTTTACCTTTTTGGAACGAGCAAAAGCTGCGTCAGTTTCAACGTTTGAGTTCCCCGGATCAACTTCCCGTAGAGTTGTAGTTCCCGCAGGAACTTTGGCATTCGCGAGACTCCGAGCACGCCAGGAACCCCCAGTAATACAATGAGGATGAAGAGGAGGGAAAACAGGCTTAACACGAGATCTATAGTCATTTTCTTTGTATTGTTATTATACGGGTATAACGCATTCACCGTGTTTGTTCTGATAACTACGGATCACAGTAAGTCGCTCTTAGATTTGATTGGCTGGCTGTTACAGAAAAGTCACGTGCAAATGAAAGTCTGTCATTCATAGCCTGGTTGTTTACAAACAATCTGGATCTAGAACATCGCACTAGTACGTAAGTATCTGCGGTAGCTCTAGTTCATCTTATTATTTGTTGATTAACATAATTGAATTTAATTATCTAAATACATTGATATGATTACAAATCATAATAACTTGGAATCGATAATGATAACATGCATTAATATACGCAGTCCTGTTAAAAAAACATCCATAATAATCACATCAATGGCACAGTGAAGAATCTCGAACAATAAATTTTGTATTAGGTAAAGTTTGAAATGGAACAGCGGGAAATTTCAAACCTAATGTTCGCATTTCAAAAGCAGATATCAGATTTTCCTGGTCCTTAGTCCGTATCGGAGGGCCATTTAACTTGTTCAGTTTTGGAATTGAAAGTTAAACGGTTGAACAAACAACTGTAAAATATTCGAATAACACTTTCTAATGTTGATATTTACATCTTAGCGTATCGCTACAATAGAAATAACATACTGGAAGTTGAACATTGAAAAAAGAAAAGCGAAAATCGATCTATTTCAAACGTTTACCGATAACGAAATTTTCACCATAAGCAATAATGTCGATATCTTAGCGTACTATTCATGTATTAAACGGTGTGCCTGAATTCGGATACTGAACAACCGACCACACTATTTGGTGTTACTTGATTGTATCATTGGCTGAGCTCGAACTTGGCTTTATAACGCAAAGCTTGAAAGTTAAGTTGTAAAATTAACCGGCGACTGAAGTTACACTGGGTATTGTAAGCCGCCCGCCGCCGCTGCTAATAAGTAGATTGGCCAAACTAGTGCAGACAGTTGAAATTGGCGCTTAATCCGACAAGACGCAAGCAGCTGAAAGGGAAACTTGTACTCGGGCTATACCCAGGACGCTTTTCACGTAAAGATGAAACGGTCCTCTTAAAACAATCCCAAAATTTCTTCCTAATGAATGACATTAAAGAAGATATCTAATTAATGACAGTGATTACTATCTATGGGTGAAATCTAGAAAAGTGATCATATTCTGGCTTTCTTTGAGAAATGTCTGGTAAAACGCTGCGTACGTGACATCAATGAAACGGATACAAAAGATCTCTCGCACTTCTTTGAAACCTAGTGACGCACGCAGATGTTGGAAACGCAAGTAAATAGGGGCGCCGTTTTAGACGGACAGAAACAAGTGTCAATGCTATTATCAATTAACTCGATACAAATGTAGGCTTTTTGTTCAAACAGTGTGCTGTACACGTGATTGTGGAGTAAAGTAAACTGCCATTGGCTATATAACGACCGGTGCGTTTTCATCAGAATCACTCTTTCAACCGAGTCGAGATTCAACAAGTATGAAGCTCCTGGTACTCGCTGTAGCTGTTTTGGCTGTTGCCGTTGCGGTAAGAGAACTTGTGAATCTGATAACATTATAGTTAACTAATTGCAGTTTCAAATTCAGTTTAGAAGTATAGTGTTTCATCCGTAATAGTCAGAAGATATTGTATAATAGGTTCTCCGAAATCCCATACGTTTTGATACTCATGTGACTTCTGAGGAGCTTTTGTCGAGTAACGATTTCCTAGTTCTAGTATTACTTGTGGTACTAGTATTTGATGGCCTTTAGCTTTCCTACTTTTGAAGCGACTATCCTTTAACCTTCTAGATATTACTATTACTAAGTTTTACTGAAAGACGTGTTTATTTTACGCATATATTAAAACACTACTCTTTGAGGGTATCATGTATTTTCGCAGTGAAAGAAGTTTGGCGTCTGCGCAATTTCAACAATGATTTCTGAGTAGTAGGCTGCAATGAAGAATTTATCATTTGACAAAATAAATTGATGAAGTTGAACTAGAAAAGCTTAAGGATCATGTCTTATTTTTAGTTTCAAACACAAATAACTATACGTAAGACGTTGCACGGTAATGGTGTTTCAATTTACTAGGCATTTCTGTTTAACAGGTTAATTCCTAGATTTTGTAATTTCTGTTTTGAACTCGTTTAGCAACCACCGCCTCCGCCACCCACTGGAGCATCCCTTCCTCCGCCGACTGGGTCTCGTCCTCCTCCACCAAGGCCAACAGGATCAGTCCCTCCCCCGACTGGATCCCCTCGCCCACGTGTTCTAGCTAGCCAGCCTCCTCCTCCTCCCCCAACAGGAGCAGTTCGTCCCACGACTGGATCTCCTCCTCCACCACGGCCAACAGGATCAGTCCCTCCCCCGACTGGATCCCCTCGTCCACGTGTTCTAGCTAGCCAGCCTCCTCCTCCTCCCCCAACAGGATCAGTTCGTCCCCCGACTGGATCTCCTCCTCCACCACGGCCAACAGGATCAGTGCCTCCCCCGACTGGATCCCCTCGTCCACGTGTTCTAGCTAGCCAGCCTCCTCCTCCTCCTCCTACCGGCTCCGTTCCTCCCCCGACTGGTTCTCCTCGTCCTCGCGTTCTGGCTAGCCAGCCTCCTCCGTCACCGCCAACCGGAGCTTCTATTCCCCCACCAACTGGGTCCGTGCCTCGTCCAACTGGAGCTCCTATGCCACGCGGAATTGACGCTTTTGAATTCGGTTTCTAATTGTCACAATGTAGCGTTGTCAGAATGTGCTACATAATCTTCCTTTTTGTGAATTGTAAGAATATAATTCTTTCATTCAATTCCGCGCTTAGTTTCAGTTTTCATGCCATCAATTTGAAGTAATCAAACTAAACAACTTTTATTCTTTTTTTAAGTTAGTTAAGTTAATTTATTTCGTTTCTTTTATGGCTTGCAATAACTCGCCCAGATTCTATTCGTCTTATAAAGCCATATTACTTCTTAAACACTTGCATTTCAGTAGCTAGTAATGGCTAGTCCTATCTCGAGTAAACTGCGTACTTGGAATCGGCTTGAAATAAGTTTTTTTTGTAAGAAGTTCTAAAAGAAGGTCATAAAACCTTAACAGAAAGAGCCGCGTCTGACCAATCTCGGGTAGCCGCAAAAGTTTAACGGGCTCTTTTAAAGCGCTGCAAAAGTTGAGCATCAGAATGCTAGGAATACACTTTAACTTGTCAGAAAACGGTATAGCATATAAGTGGCTGTTGCGCAAAACCTCAGGGAAATAGTTGATTTCATGACAGCTAATGAGTTGTTGGAAGATGATATAAATCACTTTATATTCTTAGTAAAAGTTAACCGAATTGCGCTAAGCCGTTTCTGCAATCTCAACATATGATTCAGTTGTGGATGCAGACAGTCAAAAACGGTTTTCTGGGAACCGTTGGGATCGGACAATTAGCTTACGGCACATTTTTCAACAGAGCAACTTTCGTTTCAAACGTGATACTTGGTTTTCAGTCCATTTCAATAAACCTGAAGTCAACCGAGTTCACTAAAGACACTGTATACGTGTATTTCACTGACCAAGTATGTTGGATCATTCCTTATTTTTACACTTCAACCCAAATGGCCGTAAAAAGTCGCTTACTTAGAGTGTAAATATACATCTTGTTTATTTAAATTGTTACACAGTTCTTGAAATAAAATGGGACCATTTGTAGTTCTGATACAGAATGTCTAGAAGGGAAGTTACTATGGAACATTAGGTTTTGCAATAAGAAGCGGGGCACTTAAACAACATGATTGGTGAAAATAACTTCATTTATGCTTGGAACAGAACTTAAATCTCGGTACCGTCTGCTCCTTCGTCTTCGTAGCCTTCATCGGGACTTTCATGAAGTTTTCGAGTTCTTCCGTAAGCAGATTCTTGAAAGGATGCGCGTTCAGGGTGTCTTTCGTAAACTAAGCCAAGGTCGTTACTTGTTGAATAGCTGAGCCGATGTTCCGCGGATTGCTTGGGACCTGGAAGAAAGTTTCCGTGTCCATCAAGGTAGTAGTTTTCATAGTGCGGCGGCGTTGGATCCTTGATTAGTTTGGGAAGTCCGTAATCTATGGGAAAACCTTCAGAATCGAGAAACCAAGACGACTGACTGGTGTTTCGTATCCTCTGCTGGGTAGCCAGTTGTAGGTAGTCTGTCTGAGGGATCGTTTCACTGATAGTTTGAATCGATCCGCTGGTGTTTCGATCCCGTGATATGTCAAAAACGGCGCTATCGACGCTAATTTCCTGCCATTTTGTTCTCGGTGTTTTGAGTAGATCTGGGCTGTGGTCAACACAGTCGGAGGCTTGTGACGGTACAACAGGCAGCGGAATTTCAGGTTTGGCCTCTACCGGGCTTACCTATATTTATAATAGTTAGTTACAGGAATAAGACTCCTTTGATTTAAGCACTTTGCAGCTAATTTTCAACGATAAGGGATGCAGTCTTACCTCAACCCTGGGCTCTTTGCAAGCACGTGTTTCCTTTTGCAGGCAGCGACATCTAACGGCGATAGCTATAACTAAAGTCATGAGTGTAAACACGATAGCAGCCACGCTGCCGCCCACGATGGCAGCGTACTCCATTGTGTGCGAGCTGGTCGTCCGCGGGGTTGGAGTCAAAACAATCAGGGTAAAGTTACCGGTGACTACCCCGGCGCGATTCTCGGCTATACAGGCGTACGCTCCGCTGTCCCTGTTGGTGACGTTGACGATTGTCAGGAGACTGCGATTGCCCGTCGCTAAAATAAGTTTGTCGCGAAGGCGCTGTCCGTAACGCCACCACGTAATGCGCGGTTCGGGGTGGCCGGACGTGACTTGGCAGAGCAATGAAGCATTCCGGCCGCGAGTAACTTCCAAGACCTCAGATAAGGTGGCCAACTGCGGAGGGCAAGCTAAGTCTCCGGGATCTAATCCCCTGACCGAACGATTGGTAACTTTCTCCGGTAGCGAACACACGGGATCGATGGTCGTAGGTACGTTAGAGAAGACCAGCCACGAATGAAGGCGTCCCATGCGGCAATCGCAGTACCAGGGGTTCCCATGTAAGGTGATCCCGTGTAAGGTTACCGGTAGTACTAGGGATCCGGCAATGTCCGTTAGGTGGTTATTGTCCAGGCGAAGCCACTCTAGGTTCCTAAGGCCTTCGAAAGCTTCAATCTCAATGGTCTCGATTTGGCAGTTGCTCAGATCGAGCCATGTGAGGTACTGGAGTTCGCTAAAAGATTGTCGAGGCAGCCGCTGGATGGGATTGCGGGCCAGCGAGAGTCGCATCAACGACGGGACGTCTCGTAAGGGTTCCGTGGGCACCGCTATCAGCATGTTATCACTCAAATCCAGCTCGACCAAATTGGTCAAGCCGTGCAGCGAGCGTGGATCCAGATGTCCCAAACGACAGCGCGACAAGTAAATCTTTTGCAGGTTCAGCAAAGAACTGCTGTTGAACAAACCGCCGTGCAATACTTGCAAAACGCTACCGGATATATCGAGAACTTGAGTCTCGGGATCGATGCCCAGAGGAAGTTTCTCTAGACCCTGGTTAATGCACTCGACGGTCTGCTTGCCTCCTTTCCATTTACAAACGCACTGGTCGGGACAGGCTTCTAGTAGACCCGTAGTGGCCAACAAAACGGTCCCGACAAACACAATAATTCTCGCCATTGTTGACTGGGATTTTCACGGCTTTTTACAGCATTCCTTGAGGAGAGAAGAAAAAGAAAAGTCTCGCGTAAACACGTGAATAATGCATGAGCCAACTCTGAACATACAGCTAATGCATGGTCGATAAAAGTGACCGTTTTTCGTACAATTCCAAGATAACTCAGATGGAGCAATCCTTGCATGCTGTACCGCGTGAGTGATTATAGATATATTGGATGTAGAATATATATATTGGTAGAAATAGGTAGATACATAGATAGATAGTTAGCTAGATAGTTAGAAAGATAGATAGATAGATAACTAGATAGATAGTTAGCTAGATAAGTAGAAAGATAGATAGATAGAAAGATAGATAGAAGATAGATAGATAGACAGATAGATGGATAGATAGACAGACAGATAGATAGACACATAGATATATTGGTAGACAGATAGATAGACACATAGATATATTGGTAGACAGATAGATTGATGAATAGATAGTCGGACAGATAGATACATAGATACATACATACGCACATAGATGTATGAACCTTTGCGAATAGATCGCTAGGGTCGTATTATCGAAAGGATCTCGGATATACAGGTACATAGATAGGCGACTAGATAGACAGATATGACCTGATTAACATCTGGTTTTTCCTTTACCAATATTGCCCATGTAAATGAATGAATCGCTTTAGGGCCAACATCGTCCGAAAGACGTTTTAATGGATCGTATGTTACAGCTTCGTTTGTTACCGGGGCCCAGAATAAAAAGATAGGAAAACCAACAACAACAAAAGAACAGGGGCGCAGCTGTAGTGATTCTTCATTCGCCAGACAATAATAAATGCTCTTGCTGAATAAATATTAGTGTACACACGCCACTGATCTGCGATTAATCACATGCTGCTCGTTAACTTGGCCTGGTAACAGACGTCGGAATAACCGTAGGTCGTCAACCAGACAACAGCGTTTTGCTTTTGGCTAATCTTCATTGCAATTCCCACCTGCCCCGCACAGCAGTCTATATAGGGCAATTAAAAAAAGGGCCCAAAAGTTAATTGCTTCTTGCTCCCACACTTTCAAAGGTCCAGCTACCCAAAAAATACTCGATGTAGAACTAGTGGTAGGTAACGTACCCTGAAAGTTTCGTCGAAATCGGGTTGATAGTTTAGCCAAAATAAAATCCTAAAGGTTAGACATGACTACATTTCCCCGCCATTGAGGGCCCCTTGACGAACGAATCAGCGAATTAATTTAGACCCAAAAGGCAAGACCCTGCGATATACCGAGAAATCACCGGGAAAAAAATGAGTTGGTGCCGGAGAAAAGAAGGAGCATTTTGCGGAGGAGAAGTCGCGGGAAATTAGATTTTGTTTCGCTACATTTGCTGTGAAAAGCTTTTGTGCGCCTGGACAAGGCAAGCCTATCGATTAATCTTCAATTCAATATCTTTCATAGAGACGATAGGGCCCAGACGGCGTAGGGCGTCGACACACGAACTTCTTCGAATATCGTTGAATTTTTTTCGGGATTTCTATTTTAAAAGAGGAAGGATTGAAAAAGAAGGTGCACCGATCTAGTCTCTTTCGTTGGTATTAACTTCAACATTTAATTTTGGCTAAACTAACGCCTCCAAATCACCGAAAATTTGAGTCTACACGACTAAGTAATAGTGCAGTCGTCCTGTAAATTCTTAATGATATCCAGTGAAACCTGTTAAAGATATAAGCCAAAAACTTGGATGAATTACTGGAAAGATGGCAAGATCTTGGTTAAAGTCAAAAACTAAAAAGACACTAGGATATCATGCTTATACTCCGGTTAAATTATACTTAAGTAGAGTATAATTATAGTTAATTTAATAGAAGATCTAAGTCGTAAAGGTAACTTAAAAATCAACTGGAAACTTGGTGGAAACAAATTAAGTTAACGACGTCGAGGCATTTCAAGATTATTACCAAGACACTATTCATTCTATTATTCAGTAGATAGATAGATAGTTAGATAGATATATAGATAGTTAGATAGGTAGCTAGACAGATAGATAGATAGATAGTTAGCGCAATATTCACATTCAGTTTAACGGTACAATTAAAGTAACAAAGTCAGTAGTCAGTTTTATTGAAATCTGGCAACGCTGTACGGATGATGCGTCCCACGTCTGCTGTACGCCTTCGATACATTGACAAGACTCATCCTTATTGAACTCTTAATTTCACAAGTAAGAATCGTGCGTGTAGATTCATATCAAGATTCACAGAAGATTCAAGAATCCGTGGTTCCCATAGGCGCTCCACTAAAGACACGCGGAAAACATTGGTGTCAACAACCGGCCCCGTTAACCACCGTTCCCGCGGTCGTCCGTTCGAAAAACCGACGCGAGATTTTTGAAAAACACTGAAGCGAACCAATTAAGGCCAAACGCGAGGTTTTTAACACACCGTGTGGGAAATCGTGTTTCACCGAGGAATTCTCTCGTTTAGTGGTAACTTCCGGTTCTGAAGACGACATATCTATTCAATATTAGAAATTTTTCACACGGCTACCGCAAATGCTTCCCTACGGGCCCTGCCATTTTCTCCTAAGCTGCTTTCTCGACACGACTGAGATTTTCTATTTCAAAAAAAATACGAAAAATACTCGGGTCACGTGATAAGACCCAACGGGCGATTTTTGTTCTTTAAGAAAAAAGAACTTACTTTTTTGAATGAGAAATTGCCAAGAATTTGTCATTGGTGCTGCCTGCTGATGGCTTTCTTTTTTAAGGAGTTTTTTTGTGGTCTTTATTATAGTCATTTGCTAGTCATTAGGCTCCCCTGAAGCTGTATGCTGGATCACCGCCCAGTACTTTAGGGTTGGCCCTAATCAGCTGTCGTTATGGAAGATTCTCAAAAGTGGAAATGATTCCTCAAATGGGGGAGCAGATTGCTCACGGTGGAAAGTACTTGTACAAAAAAGCGACAGTCAGATAGATAGATAGGAAGCTAGACAGATAGCTAGACAGACAGACAGACAGATAGATATAGAGATAGAGAGAAGATAGACAGATAGACGGATAGATAGAAACATAGATAGTTAGATAGATCGATTAGATGGATAGATAGAGAAATAGCCAGACAGACAGAAAGATAGGTAGATGTGTAGCTAGAAAGATAGATATATAAACAGATAGAAGATAGACAGATTGATAGAAAGATAGATAGATAAACAGACAGATGGTTAGAAAGATACATAGATAGACAGAAGATATACAGATAGATAGACAGGTAGAAGATAGATAGATAGACAGACAGATAGACAGACAGATAGACAGACAGAAGATAGACAGATAGATAGACATGTAGATAGATACATAGACAGACAGACAGACAGATAGATAGATGGATAGAGATATATAGATAGATGATAGATAGATGACAGATAGACGGACAGACTTATAGATAGATAGATACGTGGATAGGTAGGTAGGTAAATAAGTAAATAGGTAGACAGATGATATATCGAGAGGTAGGTGTAGTTAGATGATGAATAGAGATAGATAGATATAGATGTGATTTAGTATACGTAAGTTCGTTTGAAGCCTCCAATCAGTTCAGGGCAAAATGGGACAACCGATGACGTCATAGTCACGTGACTATACTATTTTTTTAAAAAGATGATAAACTTCAGTCATTTCGCGAGTTGTAATTAACTTTGATATTGACTTTCGATGTCGCTCTATATAGTGGAGCATTCATGACGTGCCGGTCACGTGACTTCCCTTCACATCTTCAGTTTCAAAACAGGGTTTAAAAAAAACTAATTGCCAGGAGCTCATTATGATATCATGGGTCACGTGACTGTTTTCATGCTTCGGTAACGAAACTAATTATTCGGCATCTGTTTTCCCCTGTTTCAAACTGGAAAATTGTTTAGTTGGTAGCAGGTCACGTGACTGTGGCGTCATCCTTCACGTAGATATGTCATTTCAAAAGGGGTGATACGGGTTACTATCGATAAAGTAGTCGCGTGCGAAGAGGTCAAGTTAAACGATATCACACGTAATCGCGTGACCAATTTTTGTCCAAATTAGCATCAGCGAGAAAGGAGCGATAGCGCACCGGCTTGTCATTATGAGTCACGTGACCATGTCGTCATCATTGGGCAGCACTTGTGTTTTTTCTGTCTATCTATCTATCTATATATCTGTCTATCTATCTATCTATATATCTGTCTATCTATCTATCTGTCTATTTATCTATCTATCTATCTATATATCTATCTATCTATCTGTCTATCTGTCTATCTATCTATCTATCTATCTATCTATCTATCTATCTATCTATCTCTATCTATGGTAAGCTAAATTAGCTAGAGTGGAGCGACCGGCAACCGGCTGCTAATTCAGGGGCTACTTAGCATAATGCTCCGTTGAGTACTAACCCTGCCCCCCCCTCCGTCAGTTGCTAATGCCCTGTTCGCTACCTGGCTTTATTGGGGGCTAATTGGACTAAGCAGCAATACGCTAAGTAACTGCAGGGTATCTGCAGATCTCGAAGGATAATAGCGTATCTGAGAAGCAGTACTAGCAGGTTTAGCAAGTCGCATAATCGACAGCTGAGCATTAGCAGCATCTGTATAGTGCTAGCAAAGTGTGTAAAACTAGTAAATAGCTGGTTTTGAGATCTGCTTTTTAACAGAGCGACTAGAAGATTGCTAGATGCGCTTTTCTAAAGAGTATGTAGCAAGTTAGTCATCTCGCTAGTTTTAGCTAAGACTGCTAGGTTTAGCTATATTCTAGTTAGTTAGTAATCTTGTTTGACACTTAGATGAAAAAGGTTCCGTAAATTCTCCTATTTGAAGTCAATAGCTTCTAGCGTTACAGTCTAGTTACTAGTTACTAGTCGCTAGGCTTGCTGATCGGACAAACCACTCCTAAGCTAAGTTTACAGCTGATTCGATCACTGCTGGAATATATGTTAATTATATGGTAACTGCTTAATTATGCCACTAAACCTACTAACGTCAGCTGTTGCTAAGTAGCTACAGGCTACTGACAGATTTGCACGTTTATCAACCTTATCTGCTTACAACATTAATTAATTAACTAATTAACAGTCTCGATCTTTTGCTACTTTGTTGCTAGTTTTGTCCATAAGAAAGGCCTAATCGTACTTATGCTACTTACTAGTTTTAGTAATCACTACTAACTAGTTAGAAACTACCCGCTAGTAGTCTTAATCCTGCGGTATTCGCTAGCTAGAAAACTGTTGAATGACTGCTGACCAAAGAATAGGGATTTGGTAGGTGATACAGTTTGAGATGAGTTATCACAACGAAGTTGATTTAGGAGTGATTGATATCGATCTGGCGCAGCTCTTCATTAAGGTAGGAATTAATTGAAAGTTTGCAACTCCCGGGAGACCCCAAGATAATCAAAATCAAATACGCTTTACAAGGAAAGCCAATCACGTTACAAGCGCCAAAGAAAACAGTTTTTTCTTAAAATCCTTTATTGTGTGACTTTAAGATAATGTGGTTGTTTTATTACTGATTTTATTGTCTTTTTGTACATAACCTATATGGCTTTCAAACTAGATAGATAAGTAGATAGATAGAAAGATAAAATAGATAGATAGTTAGACGTACAAATAGCTAGGCAGATAGGCAAATAGAAAGATATACAGGGAAATAGATTGACAGATAGATAAATAGACAGATTGATGGACTGATAGATAGACAGATAGATCTAGACATATAGTTAGACGGACAAATAGCTAGGCAAATAGACAGATAGATACTTATACAGGGAAACAGATTGATAGATAGATAAATAGACAGATTGATAGATTGATAGATAGACCGATTGACAGGTTGATAGATCGATAGAAAGACAGACAGTAGCTAGGCAGATAGACCAATAGATAGATACTTAGACAGGGAAATAGATTGACAAATAGATAAATAGACAGATTGATAGATTGATAGATAGAAAGACAAACAGATAAATAGACGAACAGTTAGACAGATAGATAGATAGTTAGATAGATAAATAGATAGATAGATAGACAGGTAGGTAGATGGAAAGTTACAAGGGCCAAAGAAAACAGGTCGCCATAACTTTTCCCCGTGTCGTTTTTCGTGACGTTAAGATATCTTCCGCATTGACCTTAGATGACCCGAGTTATTCCGTCACTGTTATCTTTATAGATTTGAAAACACAACTGAATTATTAGGGTTTAAACTGTTATTATTAATTAGATGGCTAACTAGTTGGCTATCATCCTTGTACAGTCTAGAGCAATGAAAAAAGGTTCTTGCTGGGGAAAAGTTGATTGCTTATAGCACCCAAGTTTTCAAAGTTATAACTGCCAAAAAAATACCTAGTGTAGACTTGATAGTGCTTTACATATCAGCTAAGTTTCGTTCAAATCGGATCGTTAGTTTTGCTGAAATAAAATTCTAAAGTTAAGAAGATCCATAATTTCCTACACTCAGAACTCATCTAATTGTAGTCAAGTTAATACGGATTGATTACCTTGCTAGCTAGCTTCGGTGACTAAAAATCAGTTAGCCGATTAATTTTTAAGGTTAGTAACTACTTTGCTAGTCAAGAAACTAATTAGGGAGCTCGTGTGACAAGTTAGTGCATTCTAAATGACTAGCTGATTTTAAGCAACTGATTATGAGCAAGTAGTTAGCTATTCTTCTGATGAGCTAGCTTTTTCGCTACTTTTGCTAGTTCTCAGTCGAATGTATAACTAACTAAAACTAGGTGGCTAACTAACTAGGTAGAAAATTAGGTAGGTAACTAACTACCAACACAGTAGGTAGATAGACGATAGATAGACAGATAGATAGATAGATAGCCGGATAGATTCACATGACTAGTCAGCAGTTCAGCTGAAAGACTAGCTGACTACTGACCTTACTTCTTCACTTGCTAACTCACTGCTAACTGAATCTTAGCAGCCTCTTTACCAACTTACTGCCGACTAGCAGACGATCTAAGCAACAAAGCAGTAGTCAGTAGCTACCTTGCGAGTAAGTAGCAAACCATTATGCTACTCTTTAAGTAGCTAAGTGGAATAGTCCACGTAATACTAGCTCTAGCCAAGTTACTAGCTAACGGACTAGCTTGACGGCCATGCTTCGCGATCGCTATCCTAGCAAACAAACTTAGCAGCCAACTACCAACGTAACTAGCTAGCAGCTTAACTTAAATGCTAACTGACTACCGACCTAACTACTTAAGGTTTTAAAGCAAATGCACGAGAGAGAAAGAAGAAGAGACAAAAAGGCAGCCTAAGTGAAACTGTTAGGAAGCGATCTAAAGCTCAAGCAAACAAGATACAATAATTGATCACCGGCGCACGGCTCAAGCTTTTCCCTCTTTTTCTTTTCGGCGCTGCCTGATCTCTTTTCAGTCTTTTTGCCTTACAGCTCGGATCAAAGGGTAAACTAACCTACTAGCCTACTAATACGATTGCTATCTAAGCGGCTAGCAAACTAGTTGATTCATCTAGTAACCAGCTAATCTTGCTAATGATTGCTTTACGGCTAGGATCAAAGGGTAAACTAACCTACTAGCCTACTAATACGATTGCTATCTAAGCGGCTAGCAAACTAACTGGTCCACTAAGTAGCCACACTAACTTGCTATAATAGTTGCTAGGTCACCAGTTGATCGATAACAATACTGTTATAGTTATTAAACTAGCTAGGTCGAACTGAAACGGTTGCTTTCCAGCGCGGATCAAAGGGTAAGGTAACTGACTAACCTACTAGCCTACTAGTACGGTTGCTAGCTAACCGGCTAGTAAACTAGCCGATTCATTTAGTAACCAGCTAACCTTGCTATTGGTTGCTTTACAGCTCGGATCAAAGGCGTATATGACTAACTAACCTACTAACCTACTAATACAGTTGCTAACTAATCTACTAGCCTACTAAAACGGTTGCTAACTAACTGGCTAGTAAACTAATTGATTCATTTAGTAACCAGCTAACCTTGCTAATGGTTGCTTTACAGCTAGGATCAAAGGGTAATACGACTAACTAACCTACTAGCCTACTAATAAGATTGCTGTCTAAGCGGCTAGCAAGCTAACTGATCATTTACTAAGTAGCTAACTTATCATAACACTACTGGGATTAATTACTAGGTCACTAGTATACTAGTTAATCAGTAGCTAAGTCAAAGCGATTCGTTTGACTACCAACTAGTTGGAACTCAAATGACTAGTTAGCAAAATCAAGTAAAGAAATTAGTTCACCTGCTTATTCATGAACGAACGTTCGGACCTGTTAGCCTAGTCACACAGTTGCTAACGAAATTACTAGTAAAGCCAACTAATCCGGTAACTAACTAATGGAGTCAACGATTAAAACAAGTCCTAGGCAACTCAGGCAACTAGTCTATTGCCTATTAGTTCGGTGTGCTGAACTGTAATGCAGCCGGATGACTTGCTAACTGCTGTATGACTAACAAGCTTAGCAAAAAAAAATTCCACAAAAATGCGTAAGCTTGGTTCTCTACTAACTTACTAACTAGCTAATCAAGGTGCGTTGCTAACTTGCTATTAACTAGCTAACTAAATAAGTAGCATAAATGACTAACTAGGCAGAATTTCAACCAATTCACATCAGGTTAAACAGTAGCTGTGCTACTTATGAATGCTAATAGACTGCTACTCTGCTAACTTACTAACTAGCTAATGAAGGTGCACTGCTAACTAGTAGATGAAATGCTGTTTAAATAGGTAAAATTTCAGCTACTTTTTCCACATTGGGTAAAGCAGTACCTGTGCAATCTGTCAATGCAACTAGTTTGCTACCCCTGCTAACTCATTAACTAGCTAATCAAGCAACAGAGGTTCCGCTACCTCTCAAATCAGCTAATTCCCAGCGGAATTCAACTAACGGACACGTGAGAACGCACCGACCAGATATCAAATCACGCTAACCCTAATCCCTTCAATTGTATCATTTTACAAATAAAACATCAAACACTTTAAGTCTATCTACCCATCTGTCTATCTATCTATCTATTTACCCATCTATCTCTCTATCACTCTATCTAGCCATCTATCTATCGATCTATATGTCTGTCTGTCTATCTATTTCTATCGATCTATCTATCTGTCGATCTTTCTATCGATCTATCTGTCTACCCATCTATCTATCGATCTATCCATCTATCTATCTATCTATTTATCCATCTATCTATTTATCTATCTGTCTATCTATTTATCCATCTATCTATTTCTCTGTCTATCTATCTATCTTTTTTTTCCATCAATCTATCCATCTATCTACCTATCTATCTACCCATCTATCTACTTATCTTATCTACCATCTATATATCGATCTATCCTACCTATCTATCTACCTATCTATCTATCTGTCTATCCATCTATCCTATCTATCTATCTACCATCTGTCTATCGATCTATCTATCTACCCATCTAACTATTGATCTGTCTATCTATCCACCCATCTATCTCTCTATCTCTCTATCTATTTACCTATCAAATCTATCCGTCTGTGCGTATACCTATATATCTATCATTGTAACCATCACTGTGGTAATTAGCGGAACTTACCAAAGGGGAACGACAATTTGTTCTCTTGAAATTTTATGGCGAAGTGAATCTTGATGTAAATCGATATTCAATCCGATGATACTGATGCACGATTGATATAAATTTGCCTTTTCGTTGGCAATTTAAAGAAAGTCTAAATTTGCAAAGGGAGTTGTCAAAGAGCTTTGAAGCAGCACGTGTGAACGACGCCCGCGACGGCCGTCGACTGAAAAGTCCCCGCGGGGTCAGCCCGGCGACTCACGCACACACCGGGACTCTGGGAGCCGCGCCGCAGCTGACGCCCTCCCCAAGAATTCCAGACTCACTATGGAACCGTTCAAGATATTAAAATTTTATAGAGAAAAAAAAACTACTATATCAATAAAATACTTTAAAATGGAAATATTATTTAGAATATAGAATAATAGCGTTAAGTTATAAATAGAGGTTAAGTTAAATTTGACAAAGACAATCTAGTTGTCGATTGACGTATTTTCTGATGTATTTATTTTCTAATATCTATGTCGTTTATTTATTTAAAATATTTATTGTACGATAATTAATCAGATTTATTAACTAAAAAATTATGAATCTTAAAATGTCATCATTATTGTAGATTTTTTTCTTTTTTTTCATTATTATCAGTTGTGAATAATTCTAAGTCGACTTCGGCCACGGAACCGCTCAGAATCCTTTCCACGGCCTGCGCATTATTATTCCAAACCAGTGCAGGGCAATACCGTTACCCGGCAAGAATCACAATTAAATAAAAAATATGGTTTCAAATTATTTATGAGTACGATTCAAACCGCAAAGTCTGCGTAGCAGAATTTAATGGGGTTAACTACTAGTAATTAGGATAGCTAGATAGACAGATAGATAGATAGATAGACAGTTAGATAGAAAGATAGATAGATAGATAGATAGTTAGATAGATAGACAGATAGATATAGATATATAGCTAGACAGAGATATAGATAGATACTGATAGACAGAAAGATAGATAGATATATAGCTAGACATATAAATAGATAGCTAGACAGATAGGTAGATAGATAGACAGATAGGTAGATAGATAGACAGAAAGATAGATAGACAAATAGATAGACAGATAGATAGATAGACAGACAGGTAGATAGATATAGATATATAGATAGACAGATGGATATATAGATACAGATAGACAGAAAGATAGATAGATAGATATATAGCTAGACATATAGATAGATAGACAGAAAGATAGATGGATATGTAGCTCGTCAGATAGATAGATAGATAGACAGATACAGAGGCAAGTAAACTAATAAGTTATTCACGGTTATTACATACGTAGGGCTAATATCAAATTTCAGCACGAGTGAATTTTACATTGTCGCTTAAAGGCATGACCGTATCAATAATACAGATCAAATCCAATGTTAATTTAACTTACATTTAAAGTTACGTTGATTCTGCATAGTACAAGAATCTAATGGAATTTACTAATAATACTTATAGCTAAGTAAACTCTAACAAGTTACATAATCTATAAAACTTCAGCCAACCATTTTTTTTTCTTTGTTTAATTTCAAAAAGCCACAGAGCAAGTAATCAGAAACAAGAGGCTAACCAGTTGAAGGTTTGATTAGTTTGTAAAAAAAAATTATTCCAGTTATTATATAATAATCGCGCAAGGAATATTCAAGTGCTGAACGAGGGTTCCACCAGCTGTTCCACTGTCCATCAGCATTCTCCACGAGTTAATCTAATTAACCTTTCATCATTTTCTTTAATTCAATTCTCTTGTTTTGGTTCTTGGGTGACCAGACATTGTCTAGAAGATGGTCAGTAAAGCAAAGACGGCGTAGAGAAGGGCGCACGGATAGGCCACTAAGGGCTGCTGATGATCCATGGCCAGCGCCGTCACGAATAACTTGGACGCGGACAGGCAGCACCACAGGACGGCCAGCGCGGTTAGAATGATGCCAATTAGGCCCCTGTTAATTAAAAAACAAACAATTAGTAACCAAAATATACTGACAACAATAGTAATAGTACGAATATAATAGTGTTAATACTGCTAGTACTACTGATACTACTACTTACTGCTATTAAGAATTATCAGATGCAAAATTTACGGAATCTGATTTGAATATTGTGAATCTTGAGAGAAGAAATGAACGGTGTAAATAAACCGAGAATGATTAGATTCATATGAAAAGTGATATGAACAAAGGGAAGATATGAGAATACGACGTGTAAAATGTACAAACAGAGTTTGATTAAAGAAGGGTTAAGGTGACAAAACGGCGACAGTTGCGTTTCGCCTTCAGTTTACAACAATAGTTACATTAAATCATATGCAAACAGTTGAAATTTGAAAGTTGTGACGATTCTGAAAAGATTGTCTGTTTGCCTGTCTATCCATGTATCTATCTATCTATCTATCTATCTATCTATCTATCTATCTAACTATGTATCCCTCTATCTATCTATCTATTTATCTATCTATCTATCTAACTATGTATCCCTCTATCTATCTATCTATTTATCTATCTATCTATCTAACTATGTATCCCTCCAGCAATGTATCTATCTAACTAACCATCAAACTATCTACGTATCTATGCATCTATCCATCCATCCATCCATCCATCTACCTAGTCAGTAGTTGTCTGTAGTTTTAACGTGTTCTTAAAAGGACGGCAGCCTATCTATCTATTGCCTGTTTATTGGCTATCTAATTATCTGCCTATCTATTTATCTATTTATCTGTCTATCTACCTACCTGTCTATCCATCTAACTATGTATCTTTACGCGATGCTATTGACGATATGACCCTGACAATCTACTCTAACAAGTCCATCCTTCTAAGTATCTGTTTATCCATCCATCCATCCATCCATCCATCCACTATCCGTCCATCCATCCATCCGTTTCCCTAGTCTGTAAGTGTCTGTAATTGTGACGTTCTCAAAATGATTGCTTAGCTATCTTTCTACGGGCCTGTTTATTGGCTAACTACCTATCTGCCTACCATCCTTCCTATTCATCTATCTATCTATCTGTTTATCTATCTGTTTATCTATCTTTCTATCTATCCATCTATCTATCTATCTATCTATCTATCTATCTATCTATCTATCTATCTATCTATCTATCTACCTATCTACCTATCCGTGATGTTATTGGCGATATGACCCTACCAATCTACTCGCAAAAAGTCCATCCACCCATCCATCAAGCCATTTCCCATTTTTCCTTACGAATCAGAACGAGTTCTGCTCCAACAAGGGTAGGCGTGTTGCTGGAGCTTGACCAAAAGGGACTACGTTTCATTGGTAACGCGTAACAAGGTGGGATAAATCACCCGATTCGAGTTTTGCCGATTTCCAACTTCCAGTCGCCCATAAAACTGTCGACTTCACTAAATCACCGCATCGATACCCAACTATCAATAATCTCACAAAAAAAGAAAGATCCTGAAAACGGCCAGTTTGTCAGATGAAAATCGATTCTTGACGAATTAATCGATACTGAAAAATCCCATCGTGCAGAAAGTATAAAGACACTCGACCAACCGACACGTGAAATAGAATCACCTAATCTTAAATCATTCAATAGTTTGCGCTACTTAGCGATCGTTATGGTTGTGTTTCACACTCCGAATTGTGCTACTACAGTTGCCCGATTGACGACCCCATATGTTTACTACTGTGGTGTCGATGGGGTGGACCCAGACAAAGATCACTATCCACTTTGTTCGGTTTGTTCTGCCGAGAAATGCACGTCCAAGGTTGCTAAACAGTATTTTTTCTTTCTTGTCAGTTGTATTCACATTGTTGTCTTCTTTTGAGGCTCTTGATCCGGAATGATGTATTAGTGAATAAAGAAAGTACCCGTGCCCTTGTTGGTTCCTAGACTTACTATATTATATTATAAAAATTAAAATAAAAATTTTGGGGCCGCCGGACGAGAAACAACAAATCAATTTGGCATGGCCTAACTGTAAAAGATAGAAAAAAACTATTTTTTTATATCTTGAATTAATCGTAAACTAGACTGATAGGTAGGCAGATAGAGAGATAGGCACATAAAAAAGAGACCGGTAGAAAGACGGATACATAGATAGATAGGTAAAAAAATAGATAGATAGATAAACCGATAGATAGACAGATAGATATATAGCTAGACAGATAGATAGACACACAGAAAGATAGATAGAAAGAAAGATAGATAGATAGATCGATAGACAAATAGATAGATAGCTAGACAGATAGATAGACAAATAGATGGACAGATAGATAGATAGATAGATAGATAGATAGACAGGACAGACAGGCAAAAAGGTAGGTAGATAGGTAGAAAGATATGAAGATAGAACAAGAAACAGATAGATTAATACTTTGATAGTAATAGATAGATAGGTAAAAAGATAGATAGTTATACAGATACACGAATGGGTCTGTAGGTAGACAGATAGACATATATAAAGATAGATAGACAGATAGATACTTTGATAGTCAGACAGAAACACGGATAGATAGAGACCTGCACAACCCCAATGAAACTCTTACGTAATGCAATTATTTGCCCCATGTTTACATTGTAATACAACTGCATCAAACTAATAACACAAATATATAAAATCTCAAAGTGTTATCCTATAAAATATTCTTTAAATATAATATACATGTACTATTCTATAATAACCAGAGGAATTCCATCAAAGTTTGCAGCGCTTAAACCTCAATCAGCAATCGATAATTATCATAATTTCATAATAAGTTCACTGATAATAATTATCAATGAACTATACTATCGATTAGGTTTGAATATCGATTATGATGAGGAAATTGAAATGTAAAACGTAAGAAATTACAACGTCAAAAACGAACAGTTACAAACAGTTAAAACTATCGATTATTGATATTTGTTGAGATATCGATTATGATAGAAGAGACAAATGATTACTGGAGTGACACGACGATACTGAGTCCAGAGAGGGCCACCATGGGGAGGAGACAGTAGCCGAGGACGCTGATGGTCACGCCCAGCGACACGCCCGAAACGGCCATCAGGTTGAGCAGCGCGTACACGGCCAAGCAGCCCAGCACTCCGATGCCGTAGATGTAGCTGAAGTGAACTTTCCCACTCTGCAATTCAATTCAGAACAGGCAACATTGAACACTTATTATTCTCAATTCAGGATTAAAAGTTGATATTCTTTTTAACAGTGCTACTTTTCCATCTGTCTGTCTATCTACCTATCTGTTTATCTATTTATCTGTCTATTAATCTATCTGTCTGTCTATCCATATCTGTCTATCTGTCTGTCTATCTATCTATCTGTCTGTCCATCTATCTATCTATCTATCTATCTATCTATCTATCTATCTATCTATCTATCTATCTATCTATCTATCTATCTATCTATCTATCTATCTATCTATCTATCTATCTATCTATCTACCTACCTAACTATCTATCTATCTAACTATCTATCTATTTGTCTATCCGTCTATCAGTCTGTCTATCTATCTGTCTGTCTATCTATCTATCTATCTAACTAAATATGTATCTATCTATCTATCTCTACCTATCTATCTATCTTTTTATCTATCTACCTACGTATGTATTAGAATTAATCAAATAGTTGTTCAATTAAAAATAAATCTGAAACATTGAAATTGTCAATATTCAATATTTTAAAGCAGTTTTTCCCTACAGCAACACAAAAGACGATTTCGTTACTAAAAATCAACGTTATTTATTATCATCAAATTAACAGACCTGATTAAATAGCTGATTGAAAAACCTATTTTTTAAAAATAAATAATCAGACAAATCTTTCAGAATTGGTAATAAAAAAAACAATCATTTAATAAAGCTCTTTATAATAAGACGGCCCTGACAACAATTCCAGATCGCTCCTCGGGACTTCAATAATGTTTTGTTTAAAATTTTTAATTATTTATTTATTTATTGATTTCCCTCTCTAGCTGTCGTCTGTCTATCAGTTCGAGTTCCTTGTGTGTGTCTATGTTTGTCTAAAGGCAAGTTGAATGCGTTTCAATTTTCTCGTCAATTGTTGGCAGGTCGACGGCTAAGATTGATTTTCTTCCGACATGCTGTAAACAAACGTTGCCATGGAAACCGTCAACAGATTGTATCTCTATCAGCTTCGCGGCTCTACCATGTCGAAGGAAAACGGAGAAAGAATGAAAACGAAAGAAAACGAAACGAAAAGATAATTACAGAAACAACCAATCAAGTTTCAAAGTAAGTTAACAGTCGAACAAGTCAATTAGCCAACCAATTCAACCATTGAATTAGCAAACAACCAGACAAGAATGAACATCCGAACAAGCAACTAACCAAACAACCAAACACGGAACAAGTTAGATCCAAGCGAACAACCAAACGACTAACAACCAATAAAATTAACTAGGAAGTCATGCGATCATTCAAACAGCCGATAAACCACTCGTCGAACAAACAACCAACCAAACAACCAAACAGCCAAACAAACAGACAAACAAACGACAACCTTACAAACGTGCTGCGCACAGTTAGTACAATAATAAAGAGTAAAATGAAATCAGGGGAAAAAACAACCAAACAACCAAACAAAGAAACAAACAATGATGACAAACAATCAAAACAAAGAAACAAACAATGATGACAAACAATCCAAACAAACAAGCACATCAACCAAACACCCATACACAGAACAAGCTAGACACAAGCGGACAACCAAACAAACAATTTGCGAAGCAACCAAACAATCAAACTAGCGACAAACAACCAATAATTAACTAGGCTAAATATTCGAATAACCAACAAACCACTCGTCGAACAAACAACCAACCAACCAACCAACAATCAATAAACAACATTCAATAAACCAGCTGGAAAACCACGCCATAGTCAAAACCAGCAAACAGCTAACAAACAACTAAGCAATCAAACAAGCAAACAACACCATTTACCAACAACTTACCAAGCAACCAAACAACCAACAAACACTTACTTCTATTGCGACCAATAGCTCCAAGTGAATTGTATATACAATTCCTGACATGTTACGTTTCAAATTAAGTTTCACTGCAACAAAACGGTAGATATACCAGTAGGTAAATTTTCAACGTTGTGTGTTGAAATTGCTGCAATGTTCTCGGCACAAAATAAGGAAATGCATCACCGGGGGCGTTCTAACAAACACAGAACACTGCCTTGATATATCTGCAATATTGGATTCCTGCTTGATGGAAACTCGTTTAGCGAAATGGACAACTTTTGTCGGGCGGCATATTATCAGATCCCAACCAGCCCCAGAACCCCAACTGGCATTAAGCTCATAGATAGATAGATAGATAGATAGATAGATAGATAGATAGATAGGTAGAGAGATAAACAGGTATATAAAGAAACAGACAGACAGATAGGTAATTGGGTAATAGTTTGCTAGATAGATGTATAGTTAGTTACTTGGGTTAGTTATGTGGATAGACAGGTAGAAAGATAAACAATCAGACAGATAGACAATAGGACAATAGGTTGATAGATAGATAAGACGGATAGGTTGATAGATGAATAGGTAGATAGTTAGTCAGTTAGGTAGAGAGACAGACAGATAGATACTAGGGTAACAGGTTGATAAATAGATAAGACGGATAGGTTGGTAGATGGATAGATAGACAGATAGACGGTTAGTTAGTCAGTTGGTTAGATAGGCAGACAGACAGATTGATAGGGTAATAGGTTGATAGATATATAAGACGGATAGACAGACAGTTAGTTACTTAGTTAGTTAGGTAGATAGACAGGTAAGTAGACAAACAAACAAAGAGACAGATAGATAATAGGGTAATAGGCTGATAAAGGGATAAGAGGGATAGGTTGATAGACAGCAGGCAGATAGATAGATAGATAGTTAGTTTGATAGATGGACAGGTAGATAGACGAATAGACAGACAGATGGATAATAGGGTAATAGACTGATAGATTGATAGATCACATATTAAAATTAATATTTCAATTTTTAAAAATCAAGTCAAAAGAGATATTGAATGGCGGTAAATACGCGACAGTTTGGCAGGAATCGCAGCCGGGGAAAGGCCAAATGAGCTCGAATAAGG
>JAIQCU010000661.1:0-40979 GCA_022114935.1 Leptestheria dahalacensis | reverse complement strand
AATGGGATCTAAAGTACGGCAGACAAAACCAGGTTACCTAAAACTAACTACTGCGAGAGAGTTTAAAATAGCGAACACAAAAATGAATTATAGCTACGTAAGTACTGTACTGTGGTGCAGAAAAGAAAGCAATGGAGACAAACTATTCCTCGGTGAGGGTAGTACTATGTTTATGTCAAGTCTCCTCAATCAGTCTGTACGTGTACCTTCATGACTCTTGTTGTTTTACAAGTGCTTGTTCGAAACTGAACTATAACCAAGTAGCGAAGGGTTTTTATACTAAAGCAGTCATTACTATGACACGGTTGACCAAGACCCAGTTATTCCAGAATTCGCCTTCAATACCTAAGGCGTTATAAGTTTGAACGTTTGAAAATTCCCTTCATTCGTGCGGTCAATTTATGTTGGAAAGTTGAATTTTTTCACACGTGATCCCTCCGCGCACTTTCATTGCTCAATTTGGTGAGCCCGACTACACTCGGCAACATGGGTACGGGATGCAGTAACGTCACGGGAAAACTTAAAGCTACCGGTCGATATTGAAAAGGCAGTGACAAACTTGTTAGGCGTTCTACAAACCCCCTCATCGAGAAGTACATCCCAACAAAAACTTTAAGTGCCCATTCCAAACCTTGGAGGACCTCTCAGCTAATCGACACGCGGCGGAAGCTCAACCACCTGGAACGTACCTGGAAGCTTTCCCGACAAGACGTATATTAAACACAATGGAAAGCGCAACGTAAAATCTACAGAAAGGAAGTGTCCAAAGCTAAATCAGCATACTGGAACAAACCTGAGTAACCTGAGTTACCCTGAGTAAGCTGCTGGAGAATATTATAACGAAGCGGATCACATCCCACCTCGAAACAAACACACACGTGTTTTGGTTTCCGCCAGAAAAAGTCGATCGACGCAAGATGCTGCATCCCAGCTTGCGGAACATGTCGTCAAAGGTTTTGATGAAGGCAGAGTCACTACCGCCCTCTTCTTGGACCTACAGGGCGCTTTTGAAAATGTCTGCCACAGCACATTTCTGTGCGCACTAAAAAATAAACAAGTCGAAGAACCTTACGTTCGCCTCGTAGGAAACTATCTCGCTGAACGCTCAATCTCGATTTACGACGAGAACAGAACCAGCGATACCTTTCCGGCTGTCGAAAGGTGTGCCACAGGGGTCACCCCTTTCTCCAGTCCTGTTCCTGGTCTATGTGGACGGGCCGACAACACCCTGGAAGCTGTGCAAAAGTGGGGAAACCGCCTCGGCCTCTCTTTTAGCCCCCCCNAGCCTAACATGGAACGGAATCACGGTCCACCCCCAGAAAGAAGTTCGATACCTGGGGGTCTGGTTCGACGAAAAGATGTCGTGGGGTTCACACATACGCAGAATGGCAGCACAAGCCACCTTCCATCTTCAATCTGCGAGACGTCTATGTTCAAAGACAAAAGGGCTTCGACTGCAAAAAGCCAAACTGTTATTACAAGGGACAGTGCTGCAGAGAATCCCTTACGGCTCCTCGGTCTGGGGCACTTGTTCTCCCACCAGCTTAAAGCCCCTTGAATACGTCTGGAGGCAGGCATTGCTGACCATCACGGGAGCCCTTCCAACTATTCCAAATGCTATTCTACAAATGGAGTCGGGCATTCCTTCTCTTCAAGAAAAGGTCCGCGAAGCACTGCTCAGTCGCCTCGCTACGTACGTGTCCCAGAATCACCCAGGGTTACACAACTTGCCGGCTGAATCCAAGCATAAACGTTAAGCAAGTCCATTACAAAAGGCCGTACAGCTTCAGTCAGCTCTGGACGTACAGGTAATCGACGAAGTTGAAAAACTTGTTCGCTCCCCTAACGTCGGCTCAGAACATCAACAACGAAACTGAAAAAACTACTGACTAAAAGTGAAAATCCTGCTTATCGAAGACACATTACGAGAAACCTTGAAGCCCGTCATGCTAATCGAAGCAGTGGTATACACCGATGGCTCGTCCTCGGAATTCGGTGCAGGATTCGGTGCAGTGGTCGATGCTGATGCCGAAACGTGCTACCTACAGGGAAGGCTGAAGTGCAACCTCCCCAGCTTTTACCCTAAAATGGCTGCAATTGGCAACAGTGATGAGCACTGCCTGCAGCAAGGAATCCTCCAAATACGCATCTTTAGCGACAGCTTGGCTGCTCTTAAGGCACTTCAGTCCCCGAACCGGGCCCAAGATGGCTACACGAACTGGACAACGAGAAAACTAAACGAGTTCCTCACACAAGGCACGGACTCCAGGATAGCCTTGATTTGGATCCACCACGGAATCTTAGGGAACGAATGTGCCGATTTTTTGGCCAAGAGAGCCTCTCGCCTTGCGCCGTTGTGGGAACCCGGCCTAGGCTATCCTCTCCGGGAGCTTAGAAACCTAATTAAAAGACGGATTAAGGAACATTACGCCGCAAGATTGCGAAAAGACCCGGCATGCCAGAGACTTGTCGACCTGGATGTCCTTCCGCTGTCCGAAAACTGCCTTCCGAATAAAAGTTCTAGCTACCCTCGCCTAAACCCTATAGGAACAAAAAACAAAAGGTTGTGGTAAGCTCTGTAATTAAACAGATTAGCCAACGCAAAAACCTTCACTTCCATAATTTCAATAAAAAAAACTTCCAAAAGTACTAGAGTTCGCCTGCTTTCCTTCCGCCCTTTCTAAGTCAGCTTTTAAAAGAAGCTGGAAAGCAATGCTTTCTGAAGCCTCCTACAAAAACTGGCTATCTATGTATACGCGTACTGAAGACCTACCTCTGAAATATACAACGCCTTTACAGATCACCCTATGTTTATAATCCCTGTATATAGTTGACTGACATGGTTCAAGTAACTATTTACGGTTTTCTCCAACAGAGTGGTCTTATTATTTGCCTTAATGTTAGCAATACTTCAGACATCTGCAAAGTAACGCTGTCTGGAAAAGTCAATCATTTATTTTGTTTACGCAATAAGTTACAAATTAGTTTACAGGCCAGTTGAACTTAGTAATCCGCTTTATACGGAACGGGATTGTAGGTGGGAGTAGTGTACGACGGCTGGGAATAGGCAGCTGGGCGAGTCGGGTACTTCTCAGCCGGATAAGCAGAGGGCTTAGCGTACGTTACTGGGGCACTGTACGGGGTAGTGGGGTAGGCAGGCGTAGTGTACTCGGTCGAGGGGTAAGTTGGCTTGGTGTAGGAGGCAGGAGCGGGATAAGCAGCAGGCTTGTTGTAAGCTGGCTTGTAGTCGTACTTGGCTTCTCCTTCGTACTGAACGTTAGCGACGTAGCCGTTCTCGTCAGCCTTGTAAGTGACGGTCTGGACTCGGCCGTCGGGAAGAAGGACTCGGTAGGATCCGCTAACTACTTTACCGTCGCTCGATTCTTGATGGGAGAAGTCGTTGTAAGATGGTTCGTCCTTGACAGCCCAGGCAAAGTTATGCGGCATCGGAGGCTATTGACAAACGCTGAGAGTCAGTACTGTAACATATGAGTGGTTACAATGAGCATTACGTAATCATATGCCTTGGTGTAAGCAGAAGTCTTGTATTCTGTCTTCGGGTACGTGAACTCCTCAGCGGCCAGAGCGACAGCTACCAGCATGGAGACAGCAATCAGGACCTGCAGTATATAAAGAGTGATTATTATGTAAAGTTTCCTCAATCGTGCGATACGTACCTTCATGACTCTTGTTGCGTACAAGTGCTTGTTCGAAACTGAACTGTCTGTAACCAAGTAGCGAAGGGTTTTTATACTAAAGCAGTCATTACTATGACACGGTTGGCCAAGACCCAGTTGTTACAGAATTTACATTAAATACCTAAGGCTTTATACGTTTGATCGTTTGAAAATTCCCTTTATTCTGCGGTCAATCTATGTTTGAAAGTCGAACTTTTCCTCTCGTGTTCCCTTCGCGTACTTTCATTGCGCAATTTGGGACTGTACTTAAGTAGTTATAATCAATTAAGTAAGTGAAAGTTGGATTCTTCACATGTTATTTCGTCTTCTCATGATAAAAGTTTCTGATTTTCAATCAATAACCCAGTCCTTAACTACAATAAGTGCCGGATTCCTGGAGCCATCTTGAAATTGAAGTTCTGAATTTACTGAAGAACAGGGAAAAAGGAAATATTAACAATGATTTCGGCAATTTAGAGTTAATTAACGAAATTACTATCTGCGAGGCTTGTACTTTTGTGTGCTTTCATAACGTAGTCTTTCCGATAGTTATCTAATAATAAGAAAATAGTCTAGTTTGCATCAATCGGACATTTATTATACTGGTTCGAATGACAACACTATGGAACGTGTGAATTAATGGAACTTAAATGCCGATTCGCTTACCTTCCTTCCGCCCGTTCATCCAGTCAGCTTTTATATGAAGGTGGAAAGCAATGCTTTCTAAAGCCTCCTACTAAAACTGGGGAGTCTTGTATACGTGTATTGAAGCTCTTTCCTTGAAATATACAAGGCCTTTTCAGATTACCCTTTCTTCATAATCCCTGTTTATAATTATATATGCTTAAAATAACAAAATAACTATGTACGGTGTTCTCCAACAGAGTGGACTTTATATTTGCCCTAACGTTAAGCAGTATTTATGAAATCTGCAAAGTAAAGCTGATTGGAAAAGTTGATTTTATTTTGTGTACACGATAATTTAAAAATTGATTTACAGGTCAGTTGAACTTAGTAAACTGCTTTCTAGGGAGCGGAATTGTAGGGTTTGCCTTCTTCAGAACTTGCTATTAATTCAGGAAGCATCTTTAAACCAGACAGATTTGAAAAGTCAATTGTTTATTTCGTTGGTGCACTAAGTTAGAAATTAAGTTACAGGCCAGTTGAACTTAGTAATCTGCTTTGTACGGAGCGGAATTGTAGGTGGGAGTAGTGTACGATGGCTGGGAATAGGCAGCTGGGCGAGTCGGATACTTCTCAGCCGGATAAGCAGATGGCTTGGCATAGGTTACTGGGACACTGTACGGGGTAGTGGTGTAGGCAGGCGTGGTGTACTCGTTCGAGGGGTAAGTTGGCTTGGTGTAGGAGGCAGGAGCGGGATAAGCAGCAGGCTTGTTGTAAGCTGGTTTGTAGTCGTACTTGGCTTCTCCTTCGTACTGAACGTTAGCGACGTAGCCGTTCTCGTCAGCCTTGTAAGTGACGGTCTGGACGCGGCCGTCGGGAAGAAGGACTCGGTAGGATCCGCTAACTACTTTACCGTCGCTCGATTCTTGATGGGAGAAGTCGTTGTAAGATGGTTCGTCCTTGACAGCCCAGGCAAAGTTATGCGGCATCGGAGGCTATTGATAAACGCTGAGAGTCAGTACTATAACATTTGAGTGGTTACAATGAGCATTACGTAATCATATGGCTTGGCGTAAGCAGCAGTCTTGTATTCTGTCCTCGGGTACGTAGACTCCTCGGCGGCCAGAGCAGCAGCTACTAGCATGGAAAAAGCAATCAGGACCTGCAATAGATAAAGAATGATTATTATGGTAAGTTTCCTCAATCATTCGATACGTACCTTCATGACTCTTGTTGTTTGCAAGTGCTTGTTCGAAACTGAACTATCTATAACCAAGTACCGAAGGGTTTTTATACTAAAGCAGTCACAATTACGACACGGTTGACCAAGACCCAGTTGTTCCAGAATTTACCTTCAATACCTAAGGCGTTAAACGTTTTAACATTTGAAAATTCCCTTCATTCTGGTGGTCAATCCATGTTGGAAAGGCGAACTTTTTCACATGTGTACCCTCCGCGCACTTTTATCACGCAGTCTGGTAGGTTTACGATTACTTTTTGTCGTTTAGTAGTTGTAATCAATTAAGTGAGTGAAATTTCCAAGTAGTCTTGCATGGTTTTCCAAGGTCAACGAAGTACTTTGATACTGAATTTAATCATTACGGAATTAACCCGTTTGAACATCTTATATTTTGCGTTAGTCATGGCTCAGGTGATCTTAACTAGCACCCGGCAAGGAGAGCTCGGCCATCCGCGTTCAACTTACCTCCTAGCTTTTGAGATGCGTTTTCTCAATGATTCCATGTGGGGGAATCATTAATCATTGGGGGAGGGTTAACGCCAGGGTAGCTAGAACTTGTGTTCAAGATGATGTGAGACACAGTCATTCAGGAACCTTTACGCCGAATCAAATATAAAATGGTACTTAGTGAAAGTTGTTAGATTTCTATTGTTCTGCTCAATGTTAATTCAGTGAATCATAATTTGGCTGCTGAAGGGGCTGTTTCCATCCCTATGCAATTGCAAATACTCACACGATCCATAGTGTTAATGTCTTTCGAACTAGCTGCAAACCAGACTGTCGTTGGTCATTGCATGCCTGTAAATTCGAAAAGTTAAAGTCAATTGAATGATGCTTTTCACTTCTTTATCTTCACAATTTGCTCTGCAAATCACCTCAAAAGCTAGGTGAGGTGAACACTCAAGGCCTAGCTATCTATGCTAGTTGGTTAAGATCAACTAAGCCATGAATAACGCAATATATGTTCAACCTAATAACATGCTCAAAGTGATTAATTCTATAATGATTAAGTTCAGTAGGAAAAAACTTCGTTAACCTTGAAAAGCCATGCTAGTCTAGTTTGAAATTTCACTTACTTAATTGATTACAACTACTGAACTACGAAAATTAATCGCAAGCAGTACCAAATTGCGCAAGGAAAGTGCACGGAGGGATCACGTGTAAAAACGTCGACTTTCGAACATAAATTGACCGCACGAATGAAGGGAGTTTTCATACGTTCAAACGTATATCGCCTTGGGGATTGAAGGTGAATTCTGGAGCAACTGGGTCTTGGTCAACCGTGTCGTAATTGTGACTGCTTTAGTATAAAAACCCTTCGCTACTTGGTTATAGACAGTTCAGTTTCGAACAAGCACTTGTAAACAACAAGAGTCATGAAGGTGCGTATGCACTGATTGAGGAAACTTTACCTGATAATCATTCTTTGTCTATTGCAGGTCCTGATTGCTTTTTCCATGCTAGTAGCTGCTGCTCTGGCCGCTGAGGATTCTACGTACCCGAGGACAGAATACAAGACTGCTGCTTACACCAAGCCATACAATTACGTAATACTCCTTTTAACGACTCAAACTTAAGATTACTTACCCTTAGCGTTGATCAAATAGCCCCCGATGCCGCACAACTTTGCCTGGGCTGTCAAGGACGAACCATCGTACAACGACTTCTCCCACCAAGAATCGAGCGACGGTAAAGTAGTTAGCGGATCCTACCGAGTCCTTCTACCCGACGGCCGCGTCCAGACCGTCACTTACAAGGCTGATGAGAACGGCTACGTCGCCAACGTTCAGTACGAAGGAGAAGCCAAGTACGACTACAAACCAGCTTACAACAAGCCTGCTGCTTATCCCGCTCCTGCCTCCAATTCAAAGCCAACCTACTCCTCCACTGAGTATACTACGCCTGCCTACCCCACTACCCCGTACAGTGCCCCAGTAACCTACGCTAAGCCATCTTCTTATCCGGCTGAGAAGTACCCGACTCGCCCAGCTGCCTATTCCCAGCCATCGTACACTACTCCCACGTACAAACCCGCTCCCTATAAAGCAGATTACTAAGTTCAACTGGCCTGTAAATCAATTTGTAACTTATCGTGTACACAAAATAAAATTGACTTTTCAATCAGCTTTACTTTGCAGATTTCATAAGTATTGCTTAACGTTAAGACAAATATAAAGACCAATCTGTTGGAGAAAACCGTGCGTAGCTATTTTAAGCATGTCTTTACATACAGGGATTATGAACATAGGGTGTTCTTAAAAAGCCTTGTATATTTCAAGGAAAGAGCTTCAATACACGTATACAAGATTCACCAGTTTTAGAAGGAGGCTTCAGAAAGCATTGCTTTCCACCATCATATAAAAGCTGACTTGGAACTCGAACTCGATATTTAAGTTCTGTTAATTCACACGTTCCATAGTGTTGTCCTTCGAACCAATATAATAAATGACCAATTGCTGCAACTAGATTAATTTATTAACATTGGATAACTATCGATAAGAGTTCGTTATGAACGCACACAAAAGTACAAGCCTCGCAGAAAGGAATTTCATTGTTTAACTCTAAATTACCGAAAACATTGTCAATGTTACCTCTCTCCCAGATCTTCAGTAGATTCAGAACTTCAATTTCAAGATGGCTCTGGTAAGTTAGCACTTACTGTAGTTGAGGACTAGGTTAATGATTAAAACTCAGGAAACTGTTATCATAGGAAAACTAAATAATAAGTGAAGAATCCAAATTTCACTTACTTAATTGATTACAACTACTTAAGTACAGTACCAAATTGCGCAATGAAAGTGCGCGAAGGGAACACGAGTGGAAAGTTCGCCTTTCGAACATGGACTTACCGAACGATTGATGGGAATTTTCAAAAGTTCAAAAAGTATATTGCCTTAGGTATTCAAGGTGAATTCTGGAGCAACTGGGCCTTGGTCAACCGTGTAGTAGTTGTGACTGCTTCAGTATAAAAGCCCTACGCTACTAGGTTTACAAACAGTTCAGTTCTGAAAAAGCATTCGAAAACAACAAGAAACATGAAGGTGCGTACAACTGAATTAGAAGACGTAACATAGTTATTACATTCTGATATCTGCTGTAGGTCCTAGTTGTCATCTCCGTTGTAATGGCTGCTGCCCTGGCAGCTGAGGAGCCTACCTACCCGAAACCTGAATACAAGACTGCTGCTTACACCAAGTCATACGATTACGTAAGACTCCTTTTAACGACTCAAACGTAAGATTACTTACCCTTAGCGTTGATCAAATAGCCCCCGATGCCGCACAACTTTGCCTGGGCTGTTAAAGACGAACCATCGTACAACGACTTCTCCCATCAAGAATCGAGCGATGGTAAAGTAGTTAGCGGATCCTACCGAGTCCTTCTTCCCGATGGCCGCGTCCAGATCGTCACTTACAAGGCTGACGAGAACGGTTACGTTGCAAGCGTCCAGTACGAAGGAGAAGCTAAGTACGACTACAAACCAGCTTACAACAAGCCTGCTGCTTATCCCGCTCCTGCCTCCTACTCCAAGCCAACCTACTCCTCCACTGAGTACACTACGCCTGCCTACACCACTTCCCCCTACAGTGCCCCAGTAACGTACGCTAAGCCATCTGCTTATCCGGCTGAGAAGTACCCGACTCGCCCAGCTGCCTATTCGCAGCCATCGTACACTACTCCAACCTATAATCCCGTTCCATACAAAGCAGATTACTAAGTTCAACTGGACTGTAACTTAATTTGTAACTTATTGCACGAACAAAATAAACAAGTGACTTTTCAAATCTCCTCTGCTTTAAAGATGCTTCCTGAATCAATAGCAGGTTCTGAAGAAGGCAAACCATGAATCTGCATGATACTATTTTGTGGCGGTAGTCGAAAACATTTCATATAGTACGATGCAATAGCAGTAACCTAGCTATTTTCCTAGTATCACTTTTGCAAGGGAAACATAGCGAATGCAGTCAAAAAGAGTGCGTAGTGTTTTAAGTATATCAGATAACTATGTTGTAATCTGGTGTTAATAGTATGTTATAAACTGTGACAAGAATCTTTGGTTTAGAAATGCTCGGTAGTCTGAATTAACATGCGTCTTAAATGGCAAGATTTGCCGTGTTTTAGCAGGAGACTCGTAGAAAGCGTTCCTGAAAAGCTTGTTACACTAACTGAGTGCGAACAGTAGACGCAAGTAGAGTGAATTCTGAAGTATTTAATGCCTGAATAATTAAAATCATAGAATGAAGTACTTTTACGTCGATCTTCTCTGTTCCAAACTGAATGAATTTGCAAAACCTTTCTTTTTCCCTAGGGTGAAAGCGAGGGCAGTTACACAATTTCTCTGAAACTGTGAGAGATAACAGTCACGTGAGCTATATGTAAAGAATTTTTGAAACATTAACATATCGTGTATATATTCTGTATATCATATATGGATAATTCCACAACAGATCGGACACATCCCTGTACGAAGTGTTTTCTGATCTTGATGAAAATTGTTGAAATTGTAGTGACCTACAGCGAGTTAAAGTGAGCTATATGCTAGGTTGGGAGTTGGGTTGGGATGATGTGATATGAAACGCATTGCGTAATAGCTAACATTACTAACTAGTTTGATTTGCTATGGAACAATTTGCGTTCATAGTTTGACTTACATTAGAAACTAGCTCGATTTGCTACGGAACGCATTGCGTTCATAGGTTGACTTATATTAGAAACTAGCTTGATTTGCTTTGGAACGCGTTGCGTTCATAGGTTGACTAACATTAGAAACTAGCTTGATTTGCTTTGGAACGCATTGCGTTCGTAGGTTGACTAACATAAACTATCTTGACTTGGACATAGATCGTAGGTTTCGGGCGTGTAGCACAAAAAATATTTTGACCACCATTTTCGAATTCCTCGATATTTTACCCTAGAATAGAACAAGTTTGTTAACGGGACTGCTTTACTAGTTATTGTTTCGAGCATTCAGAAAAAATCGGTTTTCACTCCCGCGAAACTTGCGTTAAAGTGAACCGGGAGTGAGGCGCTTCACAGATATGGTTCACTGTAACGACCACATAGACCACTACAATTTCAGCAATTTTCATCAAGACCAGAGAACACTTCGTAGAGTGATGAGTCCGGTCTGTCGTGGAATTACCCACATGTACGAGATATACGTACATAAGAAACCGCTTTGTTTCGGACAGATTTTTTGAAAGATAATACTGTACCCAGCTTTTAATAGTGCACACTGTTTAACTTGACATAAAACAGAGGTACCTTAATTTATCTGCCTTATTTGACTGTTTCCGTCCATCCGTTATACGAAAAGAGTGCAGGCTTTTGACTCCAGCAATTTAAACGTAAATTATAATAAATTGTATAAAATGAAATGATAAATAAAACAATAATAAATACCTAATAAAAAGTACCCAACGCAAGTAAAAGTATAAAGTAAAGGTTGCGCGACGAAAGTGCGCCGAGGTTACACGTGTGAAAAAGTTCTCCTTTCGGACGCAGATTGACCGCAAGAATGAAAGGAAACTTTTCAATTGATTGCAGCCTTAGGTGTTGGAGGTGAATTCTGTTACACTAACAAGTGGGTCTTGGTCAACCGTGCCGTGTCGTAATTGTGACTGCTCTAGTATAAAAACCCTTCGCTACTTGGTTTACAAACAGTTCAGTTCAGAACAAGCATTCGAAAACAACAAGAAACATGAAGGTGCGTGCAACTGAATTAGAAGACGTAACATGCTTATTACATTTTTATATATCTGCTGTAGGTCCTGGTTGTCATCTCCATTGTAATGGCTGCCACCCTGGCTGCTGAAGAGCCTACCTACCCGAAAGCAGAATACAAAACTGCTGCTTACACCAAGTCATACGATTACGTAAGACTCCTTTTAACGACTCAAATGTAAGATTACTTACTCTTAGCGTTGATTAAATAGCCCCCGATGCCGCACAACTTTGCCTGGGCTGTTAAAGACGAACCATCGTACAACGACTTCTCCCATCAAGAATCAAGCGATGGTCAAGTAGTTAGCGGATCCTACCGAGTCCTTCTTCCCGATGGCCGCGTCCAGATCGTCACTTACAAGGCTGACGAGAACGGTTACGTTGCTAGCGTCCAGTACGAAGGAGAAGCCAAGTACGACTACAAACCAGCCTACAACAAGCCTGCTGCTTATCCCACTCCTGCCTCCTACTCGAAGCCAACCTACTCCTCCACCGAGTACACTACTCCTGCATATGTTGCCCCAGTTACTTATGCTAAGCCAGGTGCTTATCCTGCTGAGAAGTACCCAGCTCGCCCGGTTGCTTATCCTCAGCCATCCTACACTACTCCGGCCTACCCATCTTCGTCTTATAAACCCGAATACTAAGTTATGAAAATCTGACAACTTGTGTTAAGACTATTTATTGGCGCAAATAAAGAACCAATGTTTTGTAGCATCTGCTTTTGTTCTTATTGTGATATCGAATAGGGCAAAGTACAAAGCAAGATATAGGTTGTGCGATTGAATCAGAACTTCATGGTTGAAGCTTTATACGCTTTACAAGAACGTTGCAGAAGTACGCGCGGTTAACTATTATGATAAACTAATGCAAATAGCTTTAAAGGATCGAACTTCGTGAAAACGAATTGTTGAATACGTTTTAAGATTCAGTTTATTATGTTTATGTTTATTATTATAAAAAAGTACTTTGCTCATTTTTGAGTTTTATTGCTCACTTTTTTCCACTACATGTTTTTTCCCCCGTTTTTCTCCCCACCGTTTTTCCAAATTCCCTATCTGTTTCTATGTTAAATCGTTGTCCTATCTCTTAACATGGGAGCCAAACAAGTCCGGGCATGCTTCGCCCTCTTTTCCACCGCGGGCGAGTCAACCCGCCATCTCGCCCCACCAACTCGCCCCACCATCTCGCCCCACCAGCTCGCCCCACCATCTCGCCCCGCCATGTGTCGTATATGAGTCGACTCAACTTTTGACGCTCTTTTCAACTGCGTACCCACGTGTCGTATATGAGTCGACCCAACTTTTGACGCTCTTTTCAATGGCGCTCGACTCAATTGCGTGCCCACGTGTCGTATACGAATCGACTCAACTTTTGACAATCTTCTCAACTGCGGTTGACTCAACTGCGTACCCACGTTTCGTATATGAGTCGACTCAACTTTTGACGGTCTTTTGAACTGCGGTCGACTCAACTACGTACCCACGTTTCGTATATGAGTCGACTCAACTTCTGGCGCTCTTTTCAACTGCGGTCGACTCAACTGCGTACTCACGTGTCTTATATGAGTCGACTCAACTTTTGACGCTCTTTATAGACCGTAGATACTCCGTATCACGGCCTATTTGTTCTTCACTCGAGTTTCAGGGGATTTTACTTTTCCTTTGCCTTTTTCTCCTTCAGTCGAAAAATGGTTTTACGCTGGTTTTGCGACGGAAAAATTCAGACGCTTTACTGCAACGGACAGTTGACAAAATTCTGACGCTGTCGGGGTTTGAACTCCCAACATTTGGGTTTCCAGTCCGGCACGTTGCCTTCTGAGCTACGAACAGTTGTTGAAAAAAATTGTCTTATTTCTATAAATTAAAGGAAAAATGAATGATATCAACGAGGGGTTGGCAACTCATAATGGAAGCGTACGAGACTTTTTGGATTTTTGTTATATTTCGTGATTAAAATGGACAATTACAAGACGCCAATGATTATTTTGTGATTTTCGGTGATTTCTCAACGGGATCTGTCGAATGCACTAATTTTTCTTCAACTTTGTTTAACTTTTTGGATTTGATTTTTTTGATTTTTTCCCCAAGTGTACGAATGATTAACTGAGTTGCCACCCCCTCGGATATCAATCAATAATGATCGATACATCTTGCGATGACACACCGTGATATATTAAAATATTGATATTTATAAGATAGCTGGTTTGCGCGAAAACGCCGGGAATTTCTTGACTTCTGATACCGCGTGCAATTTTAGGCCCGCACACTAGGAAACTAGGCCCGGCATTGCACAATTGCCATAGGCCCGCGAGATGCGAGTTTCGGCCCTGCTTAAAAGTAACTTGTTAGTCTTATTGTAGTCGTTCGCCGCGGGTTTCGCTAGTGGTTTAGCCATGCCCACAGATCAAGTATAAACTAAATTGAATCCCTCCTCAAAAAAAAGGTGAGTGAGTAAGAGGGCTCTGTAGTAGCAGCTTTCCACTACCAAGATGGCTGCCTCAGCCCATATTTGGTAGTTTTTTTCGGTTTTTCAGGCCAAGTTAGGCTCCCACTTCGAGGGGAGCCGGGTTTCACGACTATAAAGGACGTTAAAAACCAATAATTTTCAAAACAGTTATTCAATTTCTACATCAATCAAGATTCTATATTTGTGGCCATGTCCTTCATAAAGTTCGTCTGCTAGTCTGCAAATTCCACGTGCAACACCCAACACCATCACGTCATAATGCATAAGCAACTTGTTCGTTGATACTCGGAATTTGTTTCCTACCTTCCGGCGCTGGGCCTTATAGGCTGCTCACTCGACTGATAGATAATCAGTAAAACAACAGTTACACTATATGATGATTTAAAAAAAAAACATCAGGAATCAGATACGAGCGTGTTTTATTGATTTAAAGAAAAAGTCAGAGCCCTAAAAGTATCTACGGTCTATATACTGCCCAAGCATTGGGCGGGTTTCCTTTTTTCAACTGCGGTCGACTCAACTGCGTACCCACGTGTCGTATACGAGTCGACTCAACTTTTGACGCTCTTTTCAATGGCGCTCGACTCAACTGCGTACCCATGTGTCGTATTTGACTCGACTCGACTTTTAGCGCGCTTTTCAACTGCGGACCAATCAAATGCTGACCCATGTGTCGTATATGACTCGACCCGACTTTTCGCGCTCCTTTCGACTGCGGACCAATCAAATGCGTACCCATGTGTCATATATGAGTCGAGTCAACTTTTGACGCTCTTTTCAACTGCAGTCGACTCAACTGCGTACCCACGTGTCGTACGTGAGTCGACCCAACTTTTTACGCTCTTTTCAATTGCAAATTTTCCAGCTAATGAATAATTTTAGAGTCTTCTTCATTCGATTGCTACGCACAAACACACTTAGCAAATAACAAAGACAATTCATTCACTGAACATTATTTAAATGGGATCTAAAGTACGGCAGACAAAACCAGGTTACCTAAAACTAACTACTGCGAGAGAGTTTAAAATCGCGATAACAAAAACTGAATTATAGCAAAGTAAGTACTGTACTGTGGTGCAGAAAAGAAAGCAATGGAGACAAACTATTCCTCGGTGAGGGTAGTACTATGTTTTCATCAGTGCTCAAGTTAAGCAAGGTTTCGTCATCATTTACATTCGAGTCTAGTTTTCAAGTTGCTGCACAAGTATGAAGAAACATGAAAGGACGGCTGTAAACCATAGCAGACAGGAAAGTACACTATAGCCTGACAACAATAAAAAAATCAACAAAAGCTACGATCCCACAAACAATTTGAATAAGTACAATAATATATATAAGGCATTATAAGATGTACAATTTATACAAGTGTGTGTATACTTAAAACATTTATGAGCACTTTGGGCTATTAAGTTTAAAAAAGAAGAATGAAGCATGGTCATGTTGGCGCATGTTCATGCGCCAAGTGCGTAAAATCAGAACCTAGGGTTGTCCGATATATTGATATGGAATTTTGACATATTTCACTGCTCGTTGGCCTCGATATAGCGTAACGTTCTCGTGCTGATATAGATTCCAAGTATCGATAAGTAATCGATATTGCTGTTAAGGAATCTTATCATATAACAATGTAGTATCGTTAATATCGATATTAGTTTTCTTCAACAGGGTTATCCGATATTTCAATATGGAAATTTCTACATATCGATGCTTTTTGGCCTCAGCATTGTCTCCGTATCTGCAGTGATTCTGCATATCGACAAGTTAAACATCAATTTTAAGAAACTTTCTCTTATAGATATACCGTATCATTAATATCGTTTTAGTTTTCTTCACACAACCAAAGCCCGCCCCTATATGCAAACTTTGATAAGAAGTTTAAATATTGATAAGGAAATCGGCAACGAGTCCACCCCTAGAGCAAGAGCCATAATATTCATGGTCTAGACGTTTCGAGAAAAGAGTGGAATCACTGGTTTTGAAGAGGGCCGAACCGGATTGTAAACAAAAAACTGCTCGTGGTGACGGTTACAAGTATCATTGGGTAATAATTTTAGTCTTTTCTTGGCCAGTACCTAACAGCGCAGTTTCTTCACTGCCATTTGGCGCGTAAATTTAGCCTTACATTACAACTACTGCAAATAACGTTACTTTTATCTAGAACTGTAACAGCCTTTCGTTTACAGTGCAAAATCTTACTTTTCCCTGCTTTTCAGCAACTTTCTCTCCCGTCTGTTGTGGTTATGGCTGCAACTGTTGTTAACCTTCTTTCCATGAAAAACGCCCTGGTGAATCACAAAGTCCTTCAGAATGCAACTCGTGAACTGTTTCCCTCTCTTTTCAAACGTGGCGGAAGTGCGTCGATCTCGGGGCAACTTCGTTCCACGGTAAAGACGCTAATTTGTGATTGAAGTCATTATCGCTACGACTAAGTTTGTTATTGTTTTGGTTACCTAGGGTACGGACGCGTCGTTCGCCTTGATGTTCGATATTGATGGGGTTCTCGTTCGAGGAAAGAAGGTGCTACCTCCTGCCGTTGAAGCTTTCCACAAACTCACCGACAAGCGCGGCAAGTTCCGAGTTCCTGCCGTTTTCGTCACCAATGCCGGCAATAATCTACGTAGCGAGAAGGCTGCCTTTTTGTCCGAACGTCTCGGGGTCGACGTATGTTTTGACGGTCACTTATGGTTTTATCCATCTTCCTGTTTTTATTTTTAATTGGGTTATTAGATCTTGGAGAATCAAGTCGTCATGGCACATAGCCCGCTAAAAATGTTCAAGGAGTTCCACTCAAAAACGGTTCTAGTCTCAGGACAGGGTCCCATTGTTGACATCGCCAAGAATATCGGTTTCTCGAAAATCGTGACGATAGACGACGTCCGCCAGGCTTTTCCGGTTCTCGACGCTGTTGACCAAAAACGGAGGAAGCAAGCGGTACCATTCTTAGTCGGTTATCCATTATATGTGTGTACCAGTACTGATTTGTGACCTTGCGAAAAGTAAAGGACCTGAAGATTGACCAAGACTTTCCGACCATCGAGGCCGTGGTTCTCTTTGGCGAACCAGTCACCTGGGAAACCTCTCTGCAACTTATACTGGATGTCCTGATGACTGACGGCAAACTGACTACAGTCCCGAGGTCACTCGTTTACCCTCACTTGCCTATTTTAGCTTGTAATACGGATCTTCAGTGGATGGCAGAAGCTTGGCTTCCAAGGTAACTTCATCATTTACAAATATTCAGTAACCCAGCACTTTGAAATTTAGCCACGTTCTTAAAAACTGTATGCAGTGTAAGTAATTTTGTAAATGAGTTAAAAAGAAGTTCCAAGATTTCTGTAAAATGAATTATCAAAAGGTTAATTACCAATTTTGTTGAAATATTTGAGATAAACTTGTTGTTTTTGGTTGATTGAACTCATTGTATACATGTAATAGTAATTAATAAAAATGTAATTAATGAAAATTGTAAAATACTAATACTAATAATAATCAAAATAATAAATAAAAAGTAAAGTCAAACATTATATATTTCAGGTATATTTATTAATACAGTAGAATACCTTAATCATTCTATACAGTGAATTAAATGCTAATAATACTAGTAATAATCGAAAATAGCGATACAAAATAAAGTCGATAGAAAAAGAATAACCCAGCGTTAATATTCTTCCTTGAAAAAATGAATTTGTGAAACAATTAGGTTTGGACACGGTGCATTTCTACTCTGCCTGGAGGAGCTGTACAAAAAAGTGACGGGCAAAGAACTCAAATACACTGCGCTTATTGGAAAACCCAGCGAGCTGACTTTCCACCATGCGGAGCACATTGCTCAGCAGCACGCCAAGCAAATTGGTTTACGGGGCCCCGTGAAAAGACTCTATTTCGTCGGGTAACGCAGAATAAACCTCTTCGTTACAAATCGATAACTGAAACCAGTCAATTAAAGAAAAAACGCTTGACATTCCATCCATTCAAATTGTGAATTACGATGTTAATACTAATAATTAACTCAAATATTAATTAATAATTATATGCAGGGACAATCTGAACACGGACATCTTCGGAGCGAATCTATATAATCGATACTTGAAGCGGAATCGCGGTTTGGTACTGCGTCAGCCCCGCTCTTCGGCCATGGCTGTGACCGCCAACCAGTTGGGAACCGATATTGCCAAACCGGAAATTATTGAGACAGAATTCGAGTCCGTAGTGGAAGGTGCTGACGAGTGCCATAGTATTCTTGTTCAGGTATAATTAATCGACTAACTAACTGTGATTTATTACTTCTAAGTTTATACTTTTACATGGTAAACAGGGTTCAATATTTTCGTATTATTATAGTCTAATTAGATTTCAATTAAATACAAATTCATATCAGACTGTTTACAGTTAATTAATTTGAGTATTAAAATTTTGTTGTTTGAGATCGGCAACAGGGTGTAATAGTATAAGAGATTAATCCCATTTTTAATTGAAATTAAAATTAATGTTAATATGTTTACAGCCTATGACTAAACAGTTTTATGTTAATGTTTGGTATTAGAAAAAGAGGATGTAATATTAGTATGTTCTTTGCGATAATTAAGTTTTAGTTAAATGTAAGTTAATATGGCAGAATCTTCAACAGATATCTAATAACCAATTTTATTTTAGCACTATAACTTAATGTTTAACAAATGGAAAGAATTTAAGATAACTGTATGATAAGAAACTAATTAATTTATAATTAAGTTTACATTTATATAATTTGTACGAACCTATTTTATTGTATTACTTTAATCCAATTGGTTATAATTATAAAGGGAATTTAGTATTACTGTTTAACTAATAACAACCATTTCTATTTTAGTACAATAATTCGAATGTTTGTAATTGACAATAGGATTTTCTGTGGCTATAATTATTATTGTTAATTAGACTGGAGTAGCCAATTGCGAGAAAGAAAACGATCCTGCAGTGGAGCATTCACCCCGGGATTTTGTGCCCGTCGAGGAAGGGATGCGAGAACCCGCTTTCGTCGCCAAGGATGTCCACCGCGCCGTCGAATTAGTCTTTCAACGAGAAAACTTCCCTTTAAACTGACAAATAAAATACTAGAAGTCAAAAACAGAAGACCTGACTTTTGAATACGAGGATAGTAATAAATTTAACATTAGTTTTAAGTATTCAAACTCACTGCACGATGGATTCGATTCAGTTGTTAGTCCAATTTCGAAACCCGTTTGAAATGTTGTGTTTATAGTGTACCATATTAGTAGAACAGTCTGACCCTGGACGTTTGAAAAACAAGTTTTCGGTGTGCAAATATAAAAATACACGTTTTCTTATCTCGTTATTGGGATGTTGACATAAACTGGAAGCGGGTTAGTCAACAAGCGCAGTGCCTGTGGCGTTGAAATATAATAAACAAGTCATTTTGTTGTTGTTGAAAAAACAGAGTCTGGTCTCGTATTTGTAGGATCTTGTTTTGTGATTATTAACCGTGATTTTTTAAAATTTAATTTGATCATGACAAAGTGACGAATTGCCGAGTTTGTTGGTTTTTAGCCGAATTATTTTTCTAAATGAACCGGTTTACCTGCAAAAAGGAGAATTAATAAATGAATGAAACTAGTTTGAATAATTTAACAAGACTTTGTGACAAAGAAAAAATATAATATATTTATACAAATTAAGTTGTTTTGTTTACGTATTTAAAAGAAATGGAAGTCTTTTTGTTTAACTATCATAAGATTTTATAAGATGATTAATTGTTAAATTTTACACAGGAAGAATCTTTATCTATCTGTCTATCTGTCTCTGTCTAACTGTCTGTCTATCGATCTACCTTATCTACTTATATATACTATCTATATATCTGTCTTCCTATCTATCTGTCTATCTATCTATCTATCGATTCATCTATCTATCTATCTATCCATCTATCTATCTATCTAACTACCTATCTATCTATCTATGTACCTACCTACCTACCTATCTATCTATCTAACCACCTACCTACCTACCTACCTTTCTATCTATCTATCTATCTGTGCACTACCTACTTAGTATCTATTAGTGTCTGTCTATGTATGACCTGTCTATCGATCTATCTATCTTTTTAGCTAATGAATTGTACTAATTGGTAAACACTTATTACATGTTAAAGTAAAATTAAGAAATAGTTTGATTGAAATTATTATTAATAAAATAATTACAGTCACTGATCAGGGGGATTTAAATGTAATTAATTCAAAATGGGAAAAACGCAGTATAAAATGTAGTCTAAATGCTATTTATTTTTTCAGCGCAAGATTGTAAATTTATTCAAACATCTGGCAACGCCGCTCAAGAACGGCGTCATGACCAAGCTGTCAGTAGTCTCTCTGCAACAAATCCAACGATAAATAACCTCGTTTTGTAAAAAAAATCGTTTTAAAATTGCCATCCCGTGAGCGTCTTCTCTCAGCCACTTTGGAATTAAAGTTAATCGACATCAACAAGAATTGGAATCTAGTTGAGAAAAGCTGATTGGTAATCTACTGGCGTGTCAAAAGTGACTAGTTTGAAATGGCCGACGGCACAGCTGCATAGGATAAAAGGGCGAGGCCAATCGTTATACACTCAACTGCAACTCTTTCATTTCCATATCAAATCATTGCAAAAACAACCTCTCTTGTTCCTAAGTAGAAATATAACCATTCCTTGATCGTTTTCCTCTATCGTAACGCCCCCCGTCTACCTCGTTGAAACTACCCCGAGCCCTCTCGCGAAGGCCCGACAGCGGCACAGGACTATGGATTCCGTTATGCTTCTGTGAAACCGTCAGACGAGAAACTCTGCTCAACACAACACTGTACAGGTAACGACTTTCCCGTCATGTTCAACTCGCTGTTCTGGGAACGCGATGTCGGCGCATGTTTTAGCTTCTACCCTCCGTGTAACCGTGCTCGAATGGTGATCCCCATTAACCGCGCTGTTCCGTACCAGCCAATAACCACTTTATTAAAACTGCAATCTTAACACATTTTTCTCTGTCATCGTAAAACAAGGGATTATTACATTAACATTAATTGTAACTATAGTTAAGTTAATTTTTAGCTGATTAAGTTTGTTGAGAACCTTATTAAGTTGAAGGCGCTAGTAGGTTACGGGTCAACGTAACGGGACTTGCCTCTTCTCCTTTGGGGATGAAAGGCGAAAAAAAAGTTCGTAAATAAATAAATCAAAAATGCCCTGGGCGATTCTTTTCCCGTAAACGGCGATTGTCATAATGGACGAACTGTCTTCTTTATTTGTTTTATTTCGCTCAGTTTGGACAGACTGTATTTGCTATAGGAGATTCGTTATATTTCGCCCTGGTTGGCATGGTAACCCGCTCGAGTTGCCAAGAGACTTGATTTATTGATGTTCCGTCTTGCCGCCCGAACCAACCAACCAATAAAAAAAAGCGCAAAAAAGAAACACACGGAAAGTTAAAAGAGCAAAGTGAAATAAAGTTGGAACTCGAGTGGAACTACTCCAAATTCCACTAAAGCTCCAATCCAAAGGGATTTTTACAACTTCCGATGCGTCCGATTAACGCCCCGACAGTTTTGCTTTTTTCCCCCTTTTTTTTATTTTTTTACAACTTCCCGTGCAAACCAGACAAGGGGCGGATATCATTGACGTTGGTTTGAAATTAAACACTTGGATCGTCATTACGACAACGTCAGCAAAACAAAAACAGAGTGATTCACCCAGTGCGTTTATAAACAAAGCGAGTTCAAAGATGATCTACATTTCATTAATTTTAATAGTAATTTCAATTAATTCATATAAAATTCAAGTGAAAGTGTATTCTTATCTAAGAAATTGAAATTAAGACGCCTTACGTAATTTTTGTTTGTGTCAGGAATTGATTTGCCAGTTGTATGTGTTTTTGAAGATTACGTCGAGTCGGGCCTCTCTGCTTGCTCCTTCTCGGCTGTCTCTGTTGTCAACGCAATGTCGGCCCTGGCTGCTAACTCTGACACCACACTGTATGTTTACTCACACTGGCACACACATGCACACACCTGAACTAATCACCGTCAACCAAAATTTTTAAAAAAATGAATCCGTTAAAGTAAATACAAATGAAACCCTTTCCCATTCATAGCTTTTCGCCAAATATAAAATGCAGCTTTCTGAATTCAGTTAAAATTTAAACTATATATATATTATGTTAATTTTGAATGTTTTAATTATATTATGGGGTTCTAAACTATTTGAAAATGAAATATCCGTTTTTCTCGTCTTCCGTGAAGGGAAATTGGCACTTGGCACTTGAGAATCAGTTCCTTGTAAGTTTTAAATTTAAAGGGAAATTGCAAGGAAAAACTGAAGACAAATTGACGAATGGGAAAGGGTTTGCCTGCTTAACTAATTAACTTTTTTTCCGATTTTGCCTAATGAACTTTTTTCCCCTGGTATAAATAATTTTTTATTATTGACGTTGCGTGTGTGTTTTTTGCTTTGATTACGATGACCCGTGTGACCTTGTTTATTTACTTATTTTTTCTTTTTCTTTTTTTTAAAACTTGAATTCTCCTCTGCTGGTGTTGCCTTCTCTGAATTGTCGGTTGATTTGGCTTGGGGCTTCAGTAACATTGAACGTCGCGTTGAGCGCGTGCGCCAGGAGCATACTTACACGCGCACTGAAACAATTACGCGGTAAAATTTACTTGTTTAACTTTAGTGAATTTATGAATTACTGATTAGTTTTAGTCTATTTATAATCATTAAATTTATTATTTATTGGTAACATTAAAATGTACTTGTTAAAATTTACTCATTTTTAAAAAACATGTTTCAGTTTAATTGATTTTCTTTTAGGGGATTTAAGTATTGGAATTTGATTTAATTATTTGACCATTTTTTGGTGAATTTCTAGGAGGACGTATCTTGGCCCCGAAGGAAATTCAACAACAGAAACCAACATGCCGCAATACACGTAAACTGACATTTGAATTTTAATAATCTAATTATAACAATATTAATAATAATGATAAGATAGTAGTCATTTAGTGCAATTGACAAATCAAGTAAATTAGAAATATCTTAAATGATTTAACTATGTATTTTATAAATGACTGAGGAATCAATAACTTGAACGAGAATATTTTGTATGTAATACTGTTTTAATTGTTAAGTTGTAATTTGGAAGTAATTAAATGATTTGTTATTGTCAGTAGCTTGTATTCAAGTTTTAGAAAATAATTAAAGTTAAGTTAAATAGTTAAATTTATCAGTATAATTATTACGTGCGTACTGATTCAGACGAAATAGTAAATTGGGCGGTGTGAGTTCAATGTTGTCGTGAATAACGACTAGTTAATGATAATGTAATGCAGTTAACTATAATGGGAAAAACGTAATTGATAAACCCGTTAACGTTTTTTTCTTCACGGGTAGGGTGTAGGAAACTGCCGTGTACTTTTCTCGGTTGAAATATAAAAGTTAAAGCAGCTTTAAATTAAATTACCGCATATTTTTATATAATCTTATCGAAGGGAGTGGTCGCTAAGGTTATATCTCTTATCATCAGAGTCTTGTTCAGGTCCGTTTCGAATAACTTTCTTTCTCTTTAAGCAACGTTTTTCACGTCTAGTCCAGTTGACAAGGGCGTGTTGCGTATTGGCGCTTCGAAATTTCTATTAAAATTAAAAGTTAAAATTTAAATTTTAAAAATGACGCAACAGGAAATTAACAGTGGATTTTGAACGATTAGATTGGACGGTGAATCGAACAGTAGCGCCGCTTACGGACACGTGTCGTACGCGACCAACGGGCTTCATCCGCAGCTGGATCAACCGTCACCGTCGCCGTCGCCGGCCCTGCATCCGCATTTGAATACGCTGAGGACCAAGCAGCAGCACAGCGCCCAACAGGTGGCTACAGTGACGCAGCTCGTCAGAGAAGTGCAGCATCTAGGACCGGACGGACAGCCTATTCAAGTATCTATTTGAGTTAGCCTTTAAATCGTTTATCTTAAAATTTAATCAGTGAAAGAAATGTCTTTATCAATGTGTGTATTAGCTTAAATGTAATATACCTATTCAAGGTTTATCTCAGTTATATATTTGTATTTCTATTGTTTGTAAACTTAAGTAAGTTTTAATATTATGCGTTCAAGTAATAATTTGTATTGTAGCCTCTTAATTTATTAATTATTGTAATATATTTAATTATTATTATATTTTATTAATTGAGGTTTATTTCTTGAAATCAGTTGGACTACGCGACGTACGGCGATTATTCGACGGGCAATCCTGCACAGTCGACGTACGGCAGAGCCCCGTCCGCCTTGCGATTCGGAGCGGCGGCCAACTACGAGCACATTGCCGACACTGCCGACTATAGAACCCACAGTCCCAGCGAAGCAGGTCTCAATTCACTTTAAAACCATTAAACTATAAGTTGGTCCCAAGTATAATTAATTTTTCCTTCTAATTCCTGTTCCGTTAAGTAATCGTATTTTAGATTCCGCCAAAAGGTTGAAAAGAATTGAAATACTGTGTTAATCCTGCTGATCATTGGCTGCCTTTCTTTTCTCCCTTGATTGGTTAATGGATACTTAGATAGTATATATAGATATATTATAATATATATGGATAGGTAGATAGATAGATAGATAGATAGATAGATAGGCAGATAGATAGGCAGATAGATAGATAGATAGATAGATAGATAGATAGATAGATAGATAGATAGATGGATAGATAGATGGATGGGTAAACAGACAGATAGATACATAGATAAATAGGTCGATAGTTAGCTAAACAGCTTAGATAGATACTTGGGTATGTAGGCGGGTAGGTAGATGGATAAATAGGTAGATCGGTAGAAATATAGTTCTGTGGATAACTAGATAGATAGATAGGCAGATAGATAGATAGATGGATGGGTAAACAGACAGATAGATACATAAATAAATAGGTCGATAGTTAGCTAAACAGCTTAGATAGATACTTAGGTATGTAGGCGGATAGGTAGATGGATAAATAGGTAGATCGGTAGATAAATAGATAGATATCTACATAGATATATAGTTATATAGATAAATACATAGATAGATAGGCGAATAGGTGGATAGATAGACATATCAGTAAATAGACAAGCGGATAGTTAGATAGATATATAGCTAGGTAGATAGATAAAGACATAAAAAGGCAAAAGGAACATACACAGATAGATAGTAGATAAGTTGGTACATTTTAAAGACACGTAGACAACTACCTAGAATGTTAAAAGTTGAATATGTGAATAAAGACAATAGCTGAAGAATAGTAAAAATAATCAACCGCAATTGTTTGATTGATAGGACGACGCTACGGCGACCCGTACGGCCGCAACTACGCCGACTACGAGCCGTACCCTCGCCTGGTACCCCGAGTGGGCGGACCGGGAGGCGGAGCCGACTACGCCTACCAACCAGCAGGACAACAGGGAGCCATTTACCGCGATTACGCCGACGGCAGGATGGACAACGTGCCACCGGGAGGCGCCGTCTACGTCGACCGGCCCCCAACGCCGCCCTCCCCCAGCGAGAGGTCCGATTCACCCGGCGCGGCAGCGCAGCACGCAGCAGCCGGACGCGGTAATTTCTCGGTTCAGGTTTTCGTAGAAAAAGAAGCTGAATTGAAGAGCAACGAAATTAAATACTATTTATAATAATCTAGTATAAATAATACGGTAATATAATAATAAGGTAACGAAGTTATTAAATAAGAAGTCTAGTTGGTTCATTTCATAAAATCACCTACCATATTATCGACAAATTATCATAAACATAGTACTACCCTCACCGAGGAATAGTTTGTCTCCATNTAGGACAAACGATTTAACATAGAAACAGATAGGGTATTTGAAAAGGTGGGAAGAAAAACGGGAGAAAAAAAGAAAAAAAAAACATGGAGTGGAAAAAAGTGAACAATATGTCTCCATGCTGTTAAGCAATGGAGACAATTAATGTTGATAGCCAGTGGAGTATTTATAATGGCAGATGACCTGAATTTTAAAATTAAAAGTTAAATCTCAGCGAATTAGAGTTAAAGTATGCATATAACGGTTGTGAAGCCAAGTTCTCGATCCTGACGCTAAGTGGCGCTACATTAGATAGCGTCTTTTTTCCTCACTCTCTCTCTCTCTCTACCGTTTTTGGACAAGACAGATGGTTGTCTATTTATAAAGAAGCCTCTGTCTTGGCCCTATGCTTCTCCGTTTTACCGAAAACGCGCCCATTCTCCCCCTGCCCGTGTTTCAGTTGATCTTCTAAAGTCGACAGGATCGTTTGCCAAGATTTTCATTTCCTCATAGTGACTGGTGCGCTGAAAACATGTAGAAAGTCCCCGATAGAAACAGGCCGCACAAAACGATCTTAAATTGGAAAAAATGCCAAAGTCGTATGCCTATATCGAATTAAGAAATGGTAAGAACCCAGTTAAACTGGTATTTACGTAATGGATTAAAGTTAATTAGATGAACTGTTGAAGTCAAGTATTAATTGTAAAAGTAAACAGTTGTTTTAAAAAAGACGCAATTCTCTTTACTGGGTAGACAATTCTAACGTAATTATGGTTTTTACTTGATTCTGTTATTACGTCACTGTCATATTTCGTTAAATGAATATTTATATCTCTTTTATGCAGATTACATGGTCCAGGGATTACCCTACGCTCCTGCCGGCTACGCCGAGATGGAATCCGCAGCCCCGGTGGATCGTTACGGTAATATTTTGTTAACTCCCACCCGCCACTGCTCGGTTCTCCGCGTCAGTTTACAAAGAGATCGTGCTTCCGTTTGGGCTCGGCAATGCTTTGAATGTGCTTTGTTATGCCCGCAGTCCAGGGAAAGAAAATAGCTAATATTTACCTTCTTATTGTTTTATTACGTTGATCCGTTTTTTAAGACTTCAGTTTGTGATTAGTAATTGTAATATATTAATATAATTGTATTCAGTTTTACTGATATTAGTAATCGTCGTCTCGTTTGCCATATCGGAATATACATTACATTCGTATGTAATATTGAAATAAAGCTCGTTAATTTTAAATTGAGGATAAGAAGTGTCTTTGTTTGATTTTGTATTCTGCATGGTATTGCTTGTTTTGCTTCATGTGTTATTGTTTTTGTTTGTTTGTTTGTTTGTTCGGTTGGCGCTTTAGCACAATCCCCGTACGGTCGGTCAGCCTATGCCAACGTAAACGGTCTGGAAACCCAAGGAGCTCCGCATGACTACGGCATGAGTGGACCTCACAGTCCCGGGCGTAGACTGTCCCAAATACCCCTGAACCGAGCCGAAGATACTTACCAACCCCGACCCCCACCTCCTGTCCCCACAGAAAGCATGGCTGGTCTTTCTCTGGCCATGGATAAAGGCGGTAAAATTACTGGAAAAAATAAAATTTAAATATCATTAATTAATTCATTTAAAGTTACAAATTCTATGTGTATACTGTTATTTAACACAGATTTTTAAATTAAGTTGCTGTGTAATTTTATATTTACCTTATTGGACTATAATAACAATAACTTTAATAATAATAATGTTATAAGTTGGCTAAATTAAATTATAGTTTATATAAATAATTATTGATATTTCGTATAATATATCACAATACTGATAAATGATAGTTACATTGGAATAATTATGTTAATTCGTAATATTAGTATGATTTAGCAAAAACTATTTAGGAATTCAATTAATGCGTATGTATATTTTTATTTACTTATTGTTGTTATGGTATTATGTGGTAATTAATTTGTTTGTACGGGGATTAGGTATGCGATGGAGGGATCCGGACCTGCACGAAGTCATCGCGTTCCTCAGTAATCCTAACGCTGTGGTGAAAGCCAACGCCGCTGCCTATCTGCAGCACCTGTGCTACAACAGCGATCCTATTAAGCAGCAGACGAGGCTCCTGGGTGGAATCCCGCCGCTGGTAGCCCTCTTGAATCATGAACAGCCCGAAGTGCAGAAGAATGCCTGTGGGGCCCTGAGGTGAGCAAAGAGAAGCGCGTTGCTTATTTGTTTGTTTCTTGTTAGTGGTTTTTTAAAATGTGATTCTTTGGTACGTTTGGTTGTTTGTTTGTTAGTTTGCGTAGTCCTCGCTGATGTTATGCAGTTGTGTTTGATAGGATGGTTGCTTGTTTGGACTTGTGTCTGTTAGGCTTGTTTGATTCTTTGCTTGTTCATCACCGTTGAATTAGTATTCTTAGTTTGATTCGCTGTTTGTTTGTTTGTTTGTTTGTTTGTTTGTTAGGATGCCTTAATCATCGCTAAATTCTTTGGTTGTTTGATTGCTTAAGAGGTTGTTTATATGGTTTTGTTTGCAATTTTTTTTTACAAAGGAATTTATCCTACGGACGTCAAAACGACGAGAACAAAAGGGCGCTGCACAAGGCCGGCGGAATCCCGTCTCTGGTCAAGCTGCTGCAGAACAGTCCCGACCCCGATATCCAGGAGCTGGTCACTGGATTTTTTCTTCAGTCGCTTAAAAGCTTATCTACAGTCCGGGTCTTTTCCTGTTAATAAGATTTTCGGAATGGCAAGGAATTTGATTTATTGATTATTTGATTATTTAATAATCGGACTAATTAATAAGGAAATTGATTATTTGTGTAAATTTTAAGGAACGTAAGCTCTGCCGGCATCGAGGCACGTCAAACACTGCGCAAGTACGACGGCCTGGTGGAGGCCCTGCTGTACCTGGTTCGAGGAGCTATCGACCAGAACCACATGGATAACAAGAGCGTCGAGAACGTGGTTTGCATCTTACGCAACCTGTCCTACAGATGTGAAGAGGTCGTTAACCCCAATTACGATAAGCAGCCGCCAACTTCCAGTGTCCAGCCAAGGGCCAGTGCTCAACCCAACTCGGGTATAAAGACGTTTGACCTTTTTTTTTTGGTTTCTTAGTTGAATTGTAGGACGCGGGAAGAATAGGATATTAAATTGAAAAACATTAAGTTAAATTTTAATTATAATTTGTTATTAAAATATAATAATAAATTATTGCGTATAATGAAATAATAATTAATAAGCTACTTTTCTAAATTTTTCACTAGAAATTTTTTTAGTAAATAATGAATGATAAATAATTAAAATAAAAAATACAAATTTTCATGTTTAATTTTATTGTATGGTTTTTATTGTCGTAATTTTTTTTTATAATTAGAACAAGGGAAATTCACGAACATTTAGAATTATTGCTATTTTTATTTAGGTGAGAATCAAGGTTGTTTTGGAGCTAGCCGGAAGAAGAAAGACTCGGCCAACGGCGCAGCAGGATCGCAGTCTCCATCCTCTCCTCCATCAGCGGGAGCCTCGGCAGTCCAGCGCACGGAGCCGGCCAAGGGCATGGAGTTACTCTGGCAGCCGGATGTGGTGCAGCCGTATCTGGCGCTGCTTTCCAACTGTTCCAATCCGGAGACCCTGGAAGCTGCTGCGGGGGCCATCCAGAACTTGGCAGCTTGTTACTGGCAGCCATCCATCGATATCCGCGCTGCCGTGCGCAAGGAGAAGGGGCTTCCAGTCCTGGTGGAGCTGCTCCGCATGGAAGTGGATCGAGTGGTCTGCGCAGTGGCCACGGCGCTGAGGAATTTGGCACTCGACCAGCGCAATAAGGAGCTCATTGGTAAATTGATTTTACTTTTCATCATGTCGTCTTGTTGTTATTATTATTACTATCAGTTACAATTCGTATGTTTTGTAGAATTGTTTTTAGTTTATCTTAATCTTTTAAAGTTGTTCAGATTAAGATAATGTAGCATAGCTGTATAGTATTCTTCTGCAATATTGTTAATGAACATAATGTAATGACCAAGGTGTATTTCGACAGTTGGATGATAGTTTTATGTTTCTCCTAGGTAAATACGCCATGCGCGATTTGGTGCAGAAACTACCGTCGACGATAACATCGTCGAAGAGTCAAGGACAGCAGCACGATATGGGAGGCGCGTCCGACGACACCATCGCTGCCGTCTTGGCTACGCTCAATGAAGTCGTCAAGAAGAATGCCGAATTCGCCAGGTACAATTAAGAACTGTTAACCATTTCCAAAATATCATTTCATACTGTTTAACTCCTGTGATTAATTTTTTATTTCTATTAATTTGCCTTTTAGTTGTCAATAATATTTCTTTGTCATCTGTTTAAAGAACAACTTAACTTAATTGTTTATTTGAATTAATTCGCATTTATCCTGCACTCTTTTGTTCATTAATAAGTTAATTGTAATCTAATTAATTAAGGTGTTAAGGTGATAATTTTCTCATTATCGTGGTTATCACAGGTCACTGTTAGACGAAGGCGGTGTCGACCGGCTAGTGAGTATCACTCGGCAGCGTCAGCGTTACTCCAACCGCGTCTCCAAGTTTGCATCTCAAGTACTGGGAGCACTGTGGACTCATCAGGAGCTGCGGGACGCTTACAAGAAGGCCGGTTACAAGGAGTCGGACTTTGTGAGTCGCAGCACCAGCAGCTCGGCTGGAAACCTCAGCAATAACGGCGCTTCTGGAACCTCTGGCGGCGGAGCCTCCTCCCCCAGTCACTCGGCAGCTAATTCAACCCTCAATCGGCCGATGTCCAGCCAAGGAGGCACGCGCTACGAGGACAAGACCCTATCACTTCAACGGCAGAATGCTTCCGCAGCTTCGGTGAATAATACTCAAGGCAACAGACAAGGAAACTATCGGGTAAACTTGGTTTTCGACTGTCGGTTTTGTGCGACTTCTAATCGATTGTCGATGATGTTCTGATAGGGTGAGGATGTCCCTCTGGCCGATATGCAGTACCCGGAAGGCTCGACACACGCGCCACCAGCTGGCGGAGTCAGAATTTTCCCTCCTGGAGCGGTAAGGATATTGATTAGTCCGGAGCATTCCGCTCCTGTTCCTATATAAGTCGCCCTTCTATAATGAGACTTGTACCAAAGATGATATTAAAAAATAATATGAAATGTTAATTCAAGGCAAGATGAAAACTTGTTTTCCGTCTTTGGTACCAGTCGCTATAAGTTAACTTTTAGAACGGTGAGCGACTAGCTGGGGGGTTAGGCTTACTTTGGGGTTGTATTTACTTCATAATTTTGATTAGCTTTTAATGTAGTAAGATTAAAATATCGATTTCTATATGTTTCAAGTGAAAATATAATCGGAAACCGACTTGTACCGAAGACGATATCGAAATCGAACTCAACTTTGTAAATTTGGTAACGATGAGCGACTGGTTAGGGATGTCGGTTAATTTAGGGTTGAGGTTTAAGTTCTTAATTTTGATTAGTTTTTAGTGGAATGAGATTAAGGAATTGATTTTTTGTGTTTTGAAATGAACAGAAACCAGGAGAACCCGTTTACGCTCAAGTGAACCGCGAGAAGAAGCGGAGTCGACAGTACGACAGCGCCAACCCGGCCGAGGGAGGGGCCATGATGGCCGGAGGGGGCGGAGTCTACGAAGATAACCCGCCCACCTTGCACAGGATGCAGATGGACCCGCACGGACAAGGCGCTGGAGACTCTTGGGTGTAGGAGAAATAATTTAAACAACGGAAAAATGAGATCAACACGGGACGGACAAAATGGAAGGGAGAAAAAATTTAAAAAAAGAAGAAGAAATGACTCAATTGTCCAGAAAATTGTTAATTACTTGGTTTCTTCCAGTCGCTGGCCAATAGACTTTTGTTATTATTAATTTTTTTTTTTAATAAAGAAAAGGTAATTATTGGGGAAACCTTTCCGGGATCGATTCTCGCTGATATCAAAATTTTTTTCTGTTTTTTTTCTGCCTAATTTTTGAAAGTTAATTAGGATTACATTTTTCTTATTAATTAAAATCATCCACCAGAATTTCCATCAATCATTTTTTAATTTCCATGAGATATGCTTCTCCTCCACTGGGTAAATCTTTGCAGGAAGCTTCATGTTGAGTTGATCTTTTGTGTGTGTAAAGATTTTCACGTTATTTTCCAACTTTATTTCTTGATTTTTTCCCCCAACCCCTTTCACCTTGAAGTGTGTGAAAAAGGATAGAGATCGTTTTTTCTTAATGTAATAATGTGCACTACATTCCATGTACACAGTCAACGGCAGCTTCAATCTTTTTTTCCCCCGTCTTAATTGTCCAACCTCCCTATGCGCTATAATGCCGTTCCATTTGCTTTTATTATATTCAATTGATTATAATAGTTTTTTTTTCGGGGGGGGGGGGCAGTTTATATGTACTCGACTCCTTTTTCTATCCTCCCCTATCTCTCTCCATTCAAGTTTAACTCTTGACTGTTTCACCAGTAATTTTTTTTAATTTGTCTTTTTAATTTTGGTAATCTGCTGGCGAAAAATATAGAAGAGGTAATCTGTGAAAAATAACCTTTAAATTTAATTTGAGTTAAAATTCATTATGAAGTTATTAGTTTAAAAATTGTCCGTAATCATAGTTGTTGAATTTTTTTGATTGGCTGAAGGTTTTGACGCTCTGAATGACGTCACGGCAGTCGAAATGTCTTTCAGGTTCAACCGGAAGCTCCTCGGGGGCCTTTGTGGCGTTTCCATTGGTCAGTTTATGGTTGCCATGGCGACGGTTCAAGTTTGAAAAAGAGATGGGGAATGAGTTTTTCTTCGCTTGTAACGTCTCTTTTGTGCAGGTTATTCGAAGGTGAAATGCAGTGCTGCGAGTACGTGAAAAGAGCAGGGCCGGCTTTCAATAACCTTTTCAAAAGATTCGGTGTCCTCGTCGAAGATGTGTGCGTCCACGGCGTCGAGAGAGTCCGCAGGAAGCTGGTGCCCAAACACGCGTGTCCGTGCGACTTGATCCACTTTGACGAACGTAAATTCAGCTGTGTTGTCTTAACTCTGATTAACTTATAAAACTTACTAGTTTCATTAATTATATAATTATTCAATGATTTTATCCGTGTTTTTCAAAATTGGTATTCGGTTTACTTAATTAAATTTTGCTAAAGTTTGGTTGATTATACTATAGTTTCATTTAGGTGAATATCAGGGCAATCAAGTTCTCTTTTTCAAGTTCAAAGTCAAGGCTATGGGAAAGATTTCCGAGAAATGCCCAACCGCCGTTTCCGCTTGGGGGTTGATGACTTTGTTACATTTTTATTTATTTCTACTGGAATAATAAAACTGATTCAGTTAATATAAAAGTGAAACTAATCTGTAACTGAATGTTGAAAAGGATATGATTCGTGCCCACCCACTCCACCGCTGCGATCTTCCATCAAACAAGAGGGTAATTCTACTAAATTCTAATGTGTATTAAACATATCTTAAATTAACGTTAACGTGAAATGCGTCAAGGATATTGAGCCCCCCGTCTCGATGAGCCGTACAGAAGTGACCGTTGGAAAAAAAATAATAAAAGATATTGTGATTTTTTCCCCCGTGCAGTAGCAGTTATGAGAGGCCGAGGGCTCAGTGAAGCAGATCCCGATTTACAGCCGTGGTTTCTCATTGTCGATCGATGTCAAGCAGAACTGATTCTTGATAAAGGTACAATATTACTTTTTTTTAACTTAATAGTACTTAAACTTGGGGGTAATTTAAAGCTTGTATTAGTGATGTCCTTGAGTCGAGTTGAGTCGGCGGCCTTGGTCTTTAAGTCGAGTCGAGTCAAAGTCGATGATACGCAGTCCGACGATGAGTCGAGTCGAGTCAATTAGGCCGACTTGGGTCAATAAGTCGATTTAAATCTCAAGTCGACTTGCGATGAGTCGACTCCAAGTCGACTTCAAATCGATTCGACTCATAAGTCGTCTTTCAATCGACTCAAAAGTTGACTCTAAATCGACTCGACTCAAAAGTCAACTCCAAGTCGACCCCAAGTCGACTCGACTTAAAAGTTGACTCCAAACCGACTCGACTCAAAAGTCGTTGTTCAATCGACTCAAAAGTCGACTCCAAATCGACTCGACTCAAAAATCGACTTCAAGTGGACTCTACTCAAAATTCGATTCCAAGTCGACTTGACTCAAAAGTCGACTTCAAATGGACTCGACCCAAAAGTTGCCTCCAAATTGACTCGTCTTGAGTCGAGTCGCTTGACATCCCTAGCTTATATAAATAATAAGTATAAGGTAAGAATAGAAATAGAATAATGCTAAATGTTTAAGTGAAATAGATAGATAATAGTATAGTAAGGCTTAAATTAATTATCAGTTATTAATCTTTGATTTTGTGATAACTAAACCTGTAATGACTTGAAAGATCTCGTAATAACTGTAAGGTGAATATAGAAGTATAATACTGACTTAATATTATAATTAACAAACAATATAACGCTTAGTATTTAAGTAAGATAGATGGTATATAGTAACCAGTACATGTCGGTTGATTACTTAATTAGCAGCTATGACTATTTAATTGCATAATAATTTAATTAAGCTGATTAAAGCTGATTCAATTAGTACAAGGCTTTGAATTGATTTAACTACGATGAGAAATTAACAGCAGAATGGTTATCAGCCACATTATGAAAGTGTCCCGGTTATGATTCAAAATTAAACATCAAATTAGATTATGTTACTTAATTGGAACAGCATTATTATATATACATAGCAATACATTAGTAACTAAATTGTAAACCGACGAATACTAAGACAGTTTAGATAAAGTTTAATTAACTTGGCTTGCAGCTCGCAGCGGGACGTTCTTGGTACGATACTCGCGTCACGGTGGACCTCGTAATCCTTTCACATTAAGTCTTCGCTACAAAGGTACAATAACTAATACAATACTATAACAGTTTATGAATAATTATGTATATAATTTATACTAATTACGTCAATTGACGCGTCAATTGAGAATCTTTCCCAACTGTTGTCTCACAGGTCAGGTATTTCACATTTTGATACGGAAGCGTCCGGATGGAATGCTGGCTTTGGGAGCCGAGAAAACTAACGAACACGTAAAGTTGGATTCGGTCTTTAATTGAGAGTTGATTAAAGTTAATGAGCGTTGATTTTGCACAGTATTTCGCCAGTTTAGTCCAGCTGGTGACGCATTACACGGGCGAGAAACTCCAGCTGCGGAAGAACAGGAGATTCGCTGGGAAAACTTGCCTCGTGCAGTGGCCCCGTTTGTAAATTCTCACGTTTTGTTGAGTTGTAATCATTGCTATTACAATTAATTTGTGGTTGTATTTGTCGGAAACATTCATTTGTACACAATGTCGAAATATGGATTTGTTCTTTGGATATTTGTTGTTGTTTAATACATACTTTCGATGAACTTTGGTTGAAAGTAAAGAAACTTGGTTGGGATTTCTGATTACATTTTAGGTCAATAACTTTTAAAAGTCGTTTTTGATTCAATAAAATGTCGAATCGAGATTAGCCAATGATAAACTATAACAACAGCTGTTATACGAGTGACATGAAACGTTTAGCACGGACGGTGAGGACAACGCATTAGCCGACTTCAGAGTAAGTCGACTTAAAAGTTAAGTCGACTTGGTAGCCAAAACTTGGATTAGTTAAGTCAGGTTCGTCAAACTTGAACGTTAACTGTCTAGTCGACTTAAAAGCGAACTCTCTAGGCGACTTTAAAGTCAACTATGAAGTCGACTTCAGAGTAAGATATCTTAATAGTCGACTTAAAGTCAACTTCTTAGATCAAGTCAGGTCAGTCAACTTGAAAGTTAACTGTCTTGTCAATTTCAAAGTAGACTGTCTAGTCGGTTTCTAAGTCGATTTCTAAGTGAACTCTCTAGGCGACTTTAAAGTCAACTATTAGTCGACTTCAGAGTAAGATTACCTTAATAGTCGACTTAAATTTAAGTTAATTTCGTAAATCAAGTCAGGTCAGTCAGCTTGAAAGTTAACTGTCTAGTCGGTTTCCAAGTCGACTTCCCAAGTCAACTCTCAAGACGACTTTATAGTCAACTATTAAGTCGACTTAAATTTTACGATTATCTTAATAATCGACTTTAAGTCAACTTCCTACATTACGATACGTTAGTCAACTTGAAAATTAACTCTCTAGTCGATTTCAAAATGGACTTTCTGGTCGAATTTTTAGTCAACTTCTACGTAAACTCTCTAGCCGACTGTATAGTCAACTATTGAGTCGACTCTAAAAGTATGACTAATTCTTCAGTTAATTTTCAAGTAAAATCAGTTTTTTTAATAGCATCCCTCAAGTCAACACTTTAGTCGACTGCAAAGACGATTCTTCAGTTGACTTTAAAAATTACATCAACGTTTCAGTCGGCTGAAGAGTAAGTCAACTTTTCAGTCGACTTAAAGTGAGGTTCACTGAAATTTAATTCGAATTTGATTAGAGTAAAACTGGGTTGAAAATCCGGTTGAACTTTTCAGTATGATTCCACCTGAATCTGTATCGAACTTTACTGAAACTTCTTTTTTATACTCAAAGTTAACTCTCGTTTGACTTTTGAGTAAAGTTCACTTGAAGTGAAAATACCAACAAATCCTGAATCACATTCATTTTAACTAATTACTTCCAATTAACTATAATCTGAATTAAAAACCTGCAGTCCAATGAGTGCTGACAATACGACAAAGGAAAGACTCGCTTCCAGTAAAAGTTGAATTCAACTTAACTTATTTAACGTAATCACTTTCACAGTTTTGAATTCTCATTCAACTTCGCCGGCTGGAACCCTTGAAGAACTACGGTTTAGCGACTGGAACTTTGTGGAACGTCATCGGAGATTCCTCCTCCTCTTCGACGTGTTCCTTGCCTGGAACCTTGCGGCCGGAAGAGTATCCATTCCAGTGGGCCCTGCCGAGGAAGCTGTTGCGCTTGTTGCGGGGACTGCGGGCTGCGGAGTAACTCGTCCGGCGGCCGCGGCGGATCATGTTGAGGACGCGCTGGCGGAAGTTTCGCGAGAAGAAACAGTACAGCAGCGGGTTGGCGGCGGAGTTGGCGTGGCCCAGTAGCAGTGAAAACGGGAGCAGCTATACGTTGAATATAAAATAGATTAATTAATTTATGACTTAATTACATTATGTTTTACATTGATGATTAGAGTATTTACTGATAACTTTGCTACATGTGAACATTGAAATTAAACTTTTCTGATTAAGTGGAATAAACAGTTCGAGTAACAGTGAGAATGGGTAACTTCAGTTAACTTTAAAGTGGTAAACTTAGGAATGTATGGAATGTATTTGATTGGATCTAGATGATTGGAATTTGCTGCTTATGGAACGTTGAAATTAAACTTGAAATGGAAGTTGTTCAATTTGTTAGAATTCTGCGGAAGTGGAGGTAATATGCAATTATCCGATCGGATAGGTTTTCGCTGCCGCCAAATCTCAGTCTTAATGAAGAAGTTCCACAGGGTAATTAAATTTGTCTACGTGTCTTGGAGAGCGTAAGCCGAGGTGTTGGACGCAACTTTTCTCTGGTGAATTCCTCTTAATACAAGAGAAGTTTAACCTAGCAAGAATTACATCTGATTGCAATATCCCTGAACAAATTTTATTTATTATAAAAAGGTAACATTGTGGTATCGATACGAGAATCTATTTGTGTAAAAATCCTGTACATCTTGGCACCTAACTAGCATACGTTATGTCCAGAATAAATATAGTGGAACGGCGATTTAAGATAGAGTATATAGACACATAGATAGATGCACGGGTAGATAGATAGATAGATAGATAGTTGGATAGACAGACAGATAGATATATAGGTAGATGGTTAGATGGCTACATAGGTAGATAGATAGATAAATATATAGATGGGTATATACATGGATAGAAAGATGGATAGATAGATATATAGATAGTTGGATAGACAGACAGATAGATGTATAGGTAGATGGCTTAGATAGCTGGATAGATAGACAGATATATATGGGTAGATGGCTAGATAGGTAGATAGATGGATAGATAAATAGATAGATGGATAGATAGATAGATAGATTGATAGATAGACAGATAAATAAATAGGTATAGATAGGCAAATAGTTACATAGATAGATCATATGTATCGTAGGTTAAGACTAACTCGATGTTGGAGCGCCTTTTTATATGAATTATTTAATCTACATACATATAACGACAATACACATTAACATCTACCTACTAACACATAGCAAATAAAATAGGACATATTTCAAAAGTAGTAAATACTTGCGTTTTAAAAGCGTCTTAGAAAGGCCTCTTCTTAATCAACTAAATCCGTAGGAAAGTTATTCGAAGCACATCATGTACCATCGACTAACAGAATTTAATAAAACTTACGAAATTATGCATAGACATGTGAATAGGAAATCATTAAAAGGAAGTTATAATGAAGTATTTGCGTTTGAAAAGCCTCTTGGAAAGGCGGTCTTGTTAATCAAGTGAATCCGTAGGGAAAGTAATTAGACGCGTGTCTTACGTATGAAGTCACAGTGGGAAGGTATTCCTCGGTGAATAGTTGGTCTTCCAGCGCCAAATTGAGCGAGTTATAAGGAAGCCAGCAAAGAGCAAAAACAAACGCCAGAATCATTAGCGTCCGCGCTACGCGTCGCCTCCCTCTCAGCAATTTCGAATCGCGGTCCAGAATGACGTCGCCACCTACCGAAAGACCAAAATCGATCGGTTCAGAACTTAAACAATCTATCGACATTTTCTAGAAGGTAGATGTCGTGTAATTACCTATTCATGAAGCTATCTGTCTAACTATCTATCTATCTATCTGATCTATTTGTATGTACCTAATTTCTTGATCTGTTAACCTTGGCATTATTTACGCTGTGAAGCAAGGGTTTCAGTGTAAACGTTGTTCGTTCCAAAGGTTTAGTCATTATTGCGGTTCTGTACCTGAGGACCCCTTTTTTACATTTTTGTGAAATGCAATTTGTATAATAGTCTTGGTTCTCATTTGCATCGGAACTTTCCTGGAGAACGCTTGCACTTGCAGTAACCCAATCAAAGTCGAATAATTTCTCGCCTTTGTAGTCCAACGGTGACATTTGCTTCGTTCTACTCTGAGAAAACGCGGTATTGAAGAAGAATAGAAAGAATGTGGAACAAAACAAGAAATACAAGAAGAAGAGAAAATTGGAACAATGACGAATGGAAGTTTAGATTGGGCTCTGGGTTTCTTCGCTGGTTTACCATGATTGTCTTCTATCTAACATGTCTAAATATTTACCTGTCTATCCGTCCATCCACCTATCTATCTTTCTATCTATCTATCTGTTTATCTATCCATCTATTATCCCTCTATCTATCTATCCACCCCTTTCTCTATCTATCTGTCTATCTATCTATCTATCTATCTATCTGTCTGTCTATCTATCTACCTATCAGTCTGTCTATCTATCTATCTATCTATCTGTCTATCTATCTACCTATCAGTCTGTCTATCCATCTATCTTTCTATCTAACTGTCTATCTATCGATCTATCCATCTATCGATCTATCCATCTATCTATCTATCTATCTATCTGTCTGTCTGTCTGTCTATCTATCCATCTGTCCACATACCCATCTATCCATCTATCTATTTATATAGATCTATCTATCTAGATCATATTCCACGTGATCAAAGTTGAACATATTTGCTTCATATTAATCAATATCTTGCTGCATTGTCCCCAGTTCAGCACCTGCATTGACAAAACAACTGCGAGTCTTTCACGCTCTTTATGACGTAATACTACGAGTTAGCCCGTACTTTTTAACGTGCCTTTCCATACCAATCCATGAAAGTCATGAACTCTTCAGTTTATTACGGCTAAAAAAGTATTTGTATTGAAAATTGCGTTTAATTAGATAAGCATTAAGGACTATAACCAAAGATATAAACTTCATACAGAATTTAAAAAAATGATATTATAATGTTGAAAGGAAAAAAATGATAATTTCGGAAGTGTCACTACTATTGACAGAGGAAGGGATAATGATTGCCAACGTGTAGGAAAGTTCATTATAGAGCTTGTGCAAGCAGCCCGTCGACTGCAATTTGCTCTGATTTTCAGCATTTTATCGCCGCTTTGTTGTGAACCTCGGAGAATCAATATAACCTTAAACATTCAATAAGATTGATAGTAGATAGATAGGCGGATAGATACATAGGCAGTTAGATCCATAGGTAGATATTGACAGATGGCTAGATGGCTAGATAGACGGATATATTGCTAGATACATAGATAAAGATAGATAGACAGATAGATAGGTAGATAGATAGATAGATAGATAGTTAGACAGATAGGTAGATAGATAGATAGATAGATAGATAGATAGGCCGACAGACAGAACAAGTATATAGATAAACATCGCAGAAGCAGGGATTTTGTAATGTCCCGTTTCTTCCCCAGTACGAACGAATAGCGTCTCCTTGGTATCCAATCGTAACTGAAAGATAAGGTTTCGATTGACAAGATTGGAACTTAGAAAGATAGTCTAGAAGAACGTTCTACCTGAAGCTGTCTTGCGACGTTTACATTACGGTTTCTAGGGACTTTACAACTAGACAGCAATAGGCGTCTCCCTGGAGATGCGAGTTAACAGCATCTTACTTCCAGATGTATACCCTATGTGGACAGGGATTTTCAGAGGTCTTATAGGTATTATTACTATATCACACCAACTGTGTCATCTATAGAACCATAGGTTACCCACTGATAGCTCGACAGATGAATAAACATGAAACCAACGGTAAAGGTAACATTCGTAAGATTGTCAAATGTCGCATTACAAGTTGCTTTGTAGATTCATGTAGAAACGTATCTGCGGTCAGAGATTACAAGCTGGACCTTACAGTAATAGTCAGGTCGAGAACAATCAAAAAGGGTAACGTTGATCGCTCATGGCGCCCAAGATTTCAAAGATATAACAACCAAAAAAATACTGAATTTACAACTGTTATTACGTAATACACGTGTAAAGTTTCATTGAAATTGGATTGTAAGTTTTCCCAATATAAAATTCTAAAGTTGAGAAGATTTTCGTAATTTTCTACCATTCCGGACCGGACCCGTTGACCGCTTTGCGTCATTCATGTTTTGTAAACATCCCAATAAAGGAAAAGGAACAAATCTCTGCAAACTTTATTCGCAGGTTTAAAAAACTAAACTTTGACTCTGATATCGGTAACTGAATTGCTTTACAGATCATTATCTTTTATGTAAACTGTCTAAACGTGTCTACTGTGTTGCAAGTAAAACGATCTTGAAAGTGCCTTTTGGTATTCCATAAATACGAATGGCGTGTAACTTGTCACTTTACGTCTACCTACTGTGTACCTCGTCGTTCTATCTATCCACCTATCTATCT